>SNQJ01S0009736.1:213792-231529 GCA_010110895.2 Picea sitchensis | reverse complement strand
ACTGTTCATATGCTGCATATTGCTTGATAACACATGAAGAAATATTAATAATTGTTAAGAAGGTGTAAAATTGTTTAAGCTTATAAACAACTGATTCACCCCCCCTCTCAGTTGTATTAGTATCTCCAACACCATTGACAATCATAGGTATCCGGATGAGCCTTCCACATAGGTTTACTAGCTTTCCTCTGAATAAAATTGTCCCTCCTAGGGAAGGGATCATGGTAGGCTTTCCTATAGCTTCCCAAGTTCTTTCTGGCATAATGTTCACTTGTGTTTCCTCATCAAGAATACAATCAATGTTGAAGTCCCCTATTCTTGCTTCGACTTGCTCCTTTTCTTTGAAGATCTATGATAGTCTAACATTTCAGTGATCATTGAAGGTGTCTTTTATCTGTAGCAATACCTTTTCTTATTCTTTTTGAGTTTCTACTATTTCTGGATTTTCCTTAGGGTTTTTTTCATTCAGATTCATTCTTTCAAGATTAGAAATCATTCTAGGGAAATCCAACACTTCATGGTCCAAAGCTTTGCAATAGATACAACTAGGTCTTCCACCAGGGCATTCCTTAGCAACATGTCTCGGTCTTTTTCAACTGTAACAGAGGGTTAACCCTCTCTTTAATTTAAATGTTCCCCAACTTCTTCTGTACTACGCACCAGGATCATGATGGTTAGCCTGCAAAAATTTCTTTCTAGGATCCTGCATCCATTGGTTAGTCCAAAAATTCTTTCTATGCATAGGTATAACATATCTTTCACTATTCCTATCAGACCTATTCGTATCAAACTTTATTTTATCTAACAATTCTCTAGTTTTCAAGCTACGACAAAATCTATCAAGCATACCTAGATCCATGCTTCCGAAACAAGAAATTTCCACTTATCTTACCTATATAGAGCACAAAGCTTTCCAATCTAAAACTTGAACTATTCTTACCTTTACTAGAGGCTAGAGCTTACAGATCTTACCTTTTTTTCTGTGGAAATTTCTACTTTTACCTTTCTTAGAGCATAAAGTGTTCAGATCTCACTTCTTTTCTTCAGTATCCACCCCTTTCTTGCAGATCTAACCTCTTTCCTTCATATATGACCTCTCTTTCTCGGCACAAAGCTTCGTAGGTCAAATAGAATACTACACACTAGGGAAGCAGATCTACGTACAGAGATTATTTCTCACAAAGCTCTTTCTTCTTTAGTTACCAGCAATCATAGTTTCAGGTCCCAACAACAGAACCATTTGTTGGCACAGGGGAAAACCCAGGGTTCAATGCTCAAGAGCGCACTAAAAAAACCCTAACTACTGGCCCTTTCGGCAACACCTACGAAGCAGATGAAGTCTCACCCAAGGTAGAGGCAGGGGTGGTTGTAGGACTCAGATGTCTGCAACCTTAGCTGGTACACAGATCTGTGATTATAACACTTAGCAATTATCTAGCATGGTTTATCTATCAATATTCAACCCTTACAACACTCCATAGATAGCACAAAGCATCGCAGTATATACTTAGATTCAAGAAGACTTAGCACTTAGATACAACAAGATAGATTGGTTTCACCAGATCAGATAGTAAGCATCTTATATACCATATCTAACATTCATTCATATATCATAAGCATAGACCATAACTAGATTTATTTAATCACATCAAGTACTTTAGCCGAGAAGGAGATAAACGCATTAGATCGAAGCACGGAGCACAATACACAAGGTTACCATGGTTCACCCCCACCCTGGGGCTACGTCCACAAAGTCTTCTTCTTTATATTATCTCGGCCAAGCGGTTACAACATAGAGCTTCAATGACCCTTACTTCGCACAGGACAAAATATTTGTGCAGCTCGCTAGATCCTTCTTCCTTGCACTTCAACACAAATCCTTCTACAATCTCTCATAGGAACTCACACTCAACTCTTACACAAAATGCACATAGCCTTACAATACTTGATCACACAAATCCAACTCTTAGCACTTTAGCCAACTTGCACTAAGCAATCACCAAGTGCAATAAGCAACAAATTCTAGTATTTCTTACATTGCCTATCTATTTATACATTACAAAAGTGGGCCTAAACATGGGTAAACCCATGGGCCGACATCCATTTCCCTTTACATCAACCCAAAACCCTAAAAGGGACCCAAAAATAGGTCTTGCATCCTTAATTTTCACTTCACGTTGCGCTCCATATTTGGCAAGCTTTCGAAGTCCCAAAAATGGTCAAATATGACCAAGTATTCTTCAAACCTTGGTCAAGGGCCAACATCCAGTATGCCTGCTTCAGTAGAGAGGTGCATCCCTTTCCACAACTCTTATTTCAGTGACCCTTGGACCCTACCTTCTCTGAATTCATTGATTGAAGGTCAGTCACATGCTGGCATGGCTATGCCACTATCGGCAACAAAGATTGCATATCAAGCTATCCTTGACTCTTCTACCAATCCCGATACTATTCCCTCATAGATGATCGAGAAGGATCCAGTTCTCAGGCCCATGTGGGCCACTTTGTTATCTTGTTCACATGATTTATTGGATGAGAATTTTCCTTCAGACGAAGCCATCCTTGAAGCCATGAATGTTTCTGAGAGACCTTGGGACGATATGCATCATCAATCCTATTTTCTCCCAAGTCTTGCAAAAATTGAGCAAGATGATTTTAGATCTACCCTGAGTGAGATAGTCGGTCATGCCATAGTTCCACTTGATACACATGGAATTTACGCCGAAGGGAATATGGAGAGTATTTCTCCCACTGTCCAGATCGATATCTCTCATACCTCTGGCAAGATTGAAAACGTAAATATAGGTGCAGATTGTTCGCCAAAAGATATTTTGATCTACACCAACCTCTTCTACGCCAGAAGAGATGCCAGGGATCGACCCCCATATTGTCGAACATGAGATTAGGACTTACCCGGATGCTAAAACTGTTCAACAATGTCTTAGAGTTGTTAATCCTAGGAAGGCCCCCGTTATTAAGGTAGAGGTAGAGAAGCTACTTAATGTCATCTTTATCTACCCGGTTCCCTTAACCGAATGGGTATCCAACCCTGTTCCCGTGAATGAAAGGCAAGGAACCATTTGCGTGTGTATGGAATTTCACGAACTGAACAAGGCCTATCCTAAAGATAACTTCCCCATGCATTTCATTGATCAGATTCTCGAGGAGTGTGTGGGAAGAGAAACATTTTCTTTTATGGATGGATTTTCAGGCTATAACCAAATCCAGATCAAACCCAAAGACCAACATAAGACGACATTCATATGTCCTTGGGGCACGTTTGCATACCATAAAATTCCTTTCGGCCTGAAAAATGCCAGAGCAACCTTCCAACGAGCCATGACTTTCGATTTTCATGATCTCAAACACATAGTCGAAGCTTACCTCGATGATGTTGCTGCTCACTCTCACAAGAGAATGGATCATGCTACGCACCTTCGACTGGTTTTTGACAGATGTCATTACTGTAGAATCTGACTCAACCCTCATAAATTCATCTTTTTCATTAGATCTAGCCATCTCTTAGGATTCTCAGTCTCCGAGACAAGGATCATGGTAGATACACTTAAGGTTGAGGCAATTCTTCAGTTGCCTCCCCTGCGCACGATTAGACAGCTTCAAGGTTTACATGGGAAAGCTAACTTTTTGCGTTGGTTTATTGTGAATTATGCCAATATCACTAAGGGTTTCATGTGCCTATTGAAGAAAGACACCCTGTTTATCTGGGATGAGCGAGCCCAACAGTCTTTTGATGATTTAAAGAAAGACTTGGTATTAGCCCCTCTGCTAAAATCTCTTGATTATAGTAGAGATTACTTTTTCTATATCTCCACGTCTGAAGAGACCATTGGTATGGTTCTAGTTCAGGAGGATGATGAGCTCCACGAGCATGTCATCTACTATCTTAGTCGAAATTTAGTCGATTCTGAATGAAATTACTCACATATTGAAAAGCTAGCTTTGGCTATCGTCCACACAGTCCAACATTTATGACACTATATATTGCTTTGAAAAACTACTATGGTTGTCAATGTTAATCCATTTCAATACGTCCTCACTAGACGTATCATAGGCGGAAAATATAATAAGTGGATTATCATCCTACAAGAATTTGATCTCGACTTTGCTTCAGCCAAGTCCAAGAAATCACTAGTTTTTGCAAAGTTAATATCTGATTTCCCATGATTAGATGAAGATGTTATTCATGTTGATTCATTCACGATGAACACATTTTCCTTGTCTCGTCTTCCAATCCCTGGTATGGAGATATTGTTTTATATCTTCAAACCTTGAAGTTCGCTCAACATCTCTCGCGAGATGATCAATGACGTGTTAGATACCAAGACAAAAAGTATACAATCGTTGGTGACACTTTGTATCATCGAGGAATAGATAGAATCTTACGTCTTTGCTTAACTCACAAAGAAGTTGAGTTAGTCCTTAATGATTGCCGCAAAGGGGCTTGTGGCGGTCATCTATCCGGGCTAGCGACAACCCAAAAAATCCTGCGAGATGGTTACTTCTAGCCCACCATCTTTAAAGATTGTATTGAAGCGGTCAAGAAGTGTCACCTGTGCCAGGTGTTCACTCAAAAAATGCACTCGCACCTAGCCCCTCTCCACCCAGTCATTACCATCGGTCCCTTCACTAAGTGGGGAGTAGATTTCATTGATTGTAACCCAACTTCGGTTGGGGGGAATCAACACATTATCGTGGTTGTCGACTACTTCACCAAGTGGGTCGAAGCCATGCCTACTATGAAATTCGATGGGAAGACTGCAATTTTTTTCATATTCAACCAAATCATCGCCCGGTTCGGTATCCCAAGTGATATTGTCACTGATCATGGCAGTCATTTTCAAAATGAAATGATGATAGAACTAGCATCTAATTTGGGGTTTAAACATGATCACTCGTCTCCTTATTACCCCTAGGAAAATGGGAAAGTAGAGGCTATCAATAAGTCACTCAAGCCCATTTTGCAAAACACTGTCATTCAGAGCGATTCCAACTAGCACATCATGTTATATCCCGCACTTTGGGCATACCGAACCTCGGTTAAGACTGCCACCGGTTTTTCTCCTTTTCAATTAGTACATGGTGTGGAGTCGATACTTCAGGTTGAATGTGAAATCCCTTCTCTCAAATTGGCAGTTGAGCTCCTACCTGACACTTCAGATTTAGAATGACGCCTTGTACACCTAGAGAGTCTTGATGAGCAGCGTCGGGATGCCTTTAGGATATCGAGGAAAACAAGAAACGTGTCAAGGTTCAATACGATAGGTCTGTCTGTCCACGGTTGTATGCTAAGGGTGACTTGGTCCTCTTGTATGACCAAGCCAAAGAACCGCTAGGGGCAGGAAAGTTTAAATCCATGTGGCATGGTCCTTATATCGTGCAACGTGTTCTAGAAAAAGGATCCTACGAGTTGGAAGATTATGAAGGGAATAAATTGACTGAGCCTAGAAATGGGCTCTACTTTACTTTAAAAAGTATTACGCTTAAGCCCTGGGCTTGGGAGAAACCCTTTGTATTCTAATGTAAATTTAGTGTATATACACCTTTCCCCCTTTTTCGTCTTTGGCTTGCTTATCGAGTTTTCCCTTTTGTTGGTAGATTTCAACGGAATCTTTGGTCTACGTAGGAGTCATAGACGGAGCCAGTTGTCATACACGGAACTTAGCTTCCGTTGCTTGGGTGATTTACTTGTCCGAGGGTCTGCTGGTGTCTTCAAGTGGCGTATGCCTAGGGCCATCCATGAATAATGTGGTTGAATATAGCGTCATTATAGAATTATTGTGTGATGCTATCTCACATGGTATTCTCTCTATAGAGGTGTTCCTAGATTCCCAGTTAGTCATACGTTAGTTAAATGGTCATTACCATGTGCGTGATCCAACGTTACTTCATCGATTCCTATGGGTACGTCTTTTAGAACGACAATTTCATTTTATTACATACTTTCACATTCCTAGAAGTTTTAATCATGTATCTGATGCCTATGCTAATTATGTTTTGGATTGGCATTTGTCACATTAATAAAGCAAAGAATACCATTAAATCAATGTACACATTGTAAGATATAAGTACATCCAAAGATCCCTCTTTTTATATTTCCAAAAAATATGGTGTTTTATATTACAAAATTGGGGCTAAAACCCTCATAAATACATATATAGCCAATATACATGTCCTATGACATCTACGCCTGTTGCATCAAATGATTCTCATGATAGCAAACCACGGTGTTGGTGAGATGCTGAAAGAGTCCTACCCATGCTCTAGGTACACTGACAACTTGCCTCTGCATGGCTTCAGGTAGATCTTCCACTTGAACCATAGCAATCCTCTGTGTCAAACACGACAGGTTGCCTTGCACGTTCTGAAGGACTCTCTTCAACTCTCCTCCCACTACCTCATCTGCCCGGTGCCTCCACATGTGTCATAGGAATCCCTCTGGCCGTTGCGGACCCACATCTTCAACCACACAAGTATCGAGTTAATATTTAAAAGCACCATCCAAAAAATATTTTTGTTCTTTTAAAATACAAAAACACAAAAAATGAAATATATAAAAAACATTGTTTACCTATGGTGTTGTAGGCGGCTCCTAGTGGAAGTGGCATATCAAAATCACCTATGAAATCAATTTCCACATAGGGATAGTCGTCTAGAGCTATGATTTGTCTCCCCCACCAGAAGAAAAAATCATCATTGTAGGGTGTCACCACCCTACCTCCCCCTTGTCGTCTCATGACCTCAACCCCTCGCGCCATAGCTGGATCACGTGGCCCTCTAGGAATGATCTCCACTCTAGGTCCCAGGATTGGGATCCGCTCTAAAAAGAAGCTACAAAGGATAGAGGAAAACCTGAAGTTTCTCTTTGCCCCCTGCTTGCACTCTGTCAGCTGACCTTTCTTATTGGTCAGCAGTGAGGTACACCAATCATACACGGTAGGTCTCGCACACTCTAGTGCGTAAGACATAAGTGGTCTCAATTCTTGATGCAGCAAGGCTGACCCTATGATCCTGGTAAGCATGAGAAAAATAATCTTTAGGCTGAGGTTACCTATAGCCCGAATAGGGATTTGACTTCCCACCATGGGAGTCCCTGCAACACAGTGGGCCTCAATGTATTCTTCGACCTTCATCCCACTTCCAGTCCCATGTGACTTAAGGTCCATGACCTCTCCTCGACGTGAAAGTCCTATCAAGAAGTAGATGTCCTCTACTTTGATCCTTAATGGTTTCCCATCAAGGATAAATCTCTCGCTATCTGGATCCCAATAGCCCACCAACATTTCCAATAACCTCACTTGGGCCCTCATTCCTTTAAGAGCCAAAAACTTGTATAGACCACATCTTTTTAATGCCGCTTGAGCCACCATATCCCTTTCCACTGCTGCATCTACCTCCTCATGCTCTCTCTCCCTCCACTCCAACACCATCCTGCAAAAACCAAATCAATTTTTGAGTTAAAAACTTATTTTTTGCCATTTTGTGCACGTATACGTGGTTTATCCAAGAACAATCGTGGGTAGGGCCTGATATACACCGCCTGTAGTTCACACAGGGGCGTATATCTGGTCATATACATGACATATTAGTAGAAACCTGCGTATACTGAAAAACACAATTTGCGCCCTTAAAAACTAAAAAAATGGAGCCCAATTCAAAATTGTAAACCATTGAATTTGAAGAGGATGGGATGAAGATTTACCTGGACCAAACGTCTTGCAATTCCGTTGCCTATTTCTCCTGCGATCGTCGTTTGAATTTTGGAGGTATGTTAGTCCAAATTGCATTATTTTGGGTGAAAATGAAAATGACATAGTAAATTGTTATTTTATTACTATTTATAAAACATTTTTACCCATTTGATATAGTTTTATGCCATTATTTTGTCTAATGGACTAATACAAAAGTGGTTTTAAGCTAGTTTTTGTAGTTTCGACTCAATTTTCTTACAGATTTCAACATCATGGTTGGTCATTTTTATCCTCAGGCAGGTATATTCATAACCTAGCATATAGGATAGGTATTCACTACATCGTGCAGTTTTTCATTATCCTCCAATTACCACTTTTTACGCCTTAGGTACGAACCCATTTATTGCGATGCATTAACCTCCATCTACTCTCATAGCATTGCTAATAAATGGTAGAGACTTACCAAACATAGGTACCCTAGTTAGAACCTCTTTTTCATTTGGGGCCCATGCCGAGATTTATTCCTTAAGACTGGGAGTCCATTATAATTCAATACATGACTTTACAATAATCCTCATTTCTCATTCATGCACATGTGGCCTTATTACCCATGGACTCCCAAAAACACGAGTCTTAGTTAAGCTCTTTTCTAACTCATTAGTAAAAATTGAAAAGATTGTCGAGTGATTTGTCCCTTTCACACTCGTTAAAATTGGATTTGAAAGATCATGAGTCTTTGTTAAGCTCTTTTCGAACTCGCTATCAAAAATGGAAAAGATCGCAGAGTGAACTTGTCTTCTTCACACTCGTAAATTGGATTTGAAAAGATGTCTATTTGGCACAAGTTTACCCCTTTTTCACACCAAGTAGACTAAAATATATAAAAAAGGACATTTTTTGGCGTTAAATTGTGATTGCATCTCATGCCCTTGCTTGCAGTATTGAGCCTTTATCTGGTTCTCGCTTTGCGTTATAAACCATGGCCCAAGATGTTTGCATCCTCAACTAAGCAGAGCCTTGTCTATATCCTTCGCAATTTGACACCCTATACCCTGGAGGGAACATCACCCCGAGTGTCCATCTCTCGCATGCATTTCCTTGCATTGAGCATAGGTACGTTCCACTGCTGGAACTAGTTTTTCTTACTTGCGACACTCGTTCCCTCCTATGTATCATAGCATTCACTTGTTATGAAAAAACAAAAAAATACGGGCAGGAAGGGAGTACTATAATGTAATTGGCAGCAGTTGTGTCGCCTTTGAATAGAGAACAAATTTATTGAGTCCTTGCGTCATCATAATTTTGGGTTTAACATGGCCTTAGGAAGCTGATCTTGTTATATAATTTTCTCTATTGACTGGTTAATCTTCCAGCCACTATAGAGAACATTATGGATGCCTCCTGCATCTAATTGTCAAATCATTAATTCTATGCTGCCAGAGTCCATCGTATGTTTCATGCTCCTGTTCAAAGGAAGTATATCAACCTGTGTCGTCCACTCCTCAGAAATATTGACTTCGCATGTCAGCCATACCCTCAGTTTGTCTCAGAATCACATGATACTTTGGTCTTATGATGCACCCTGGCCCTAATTTCATCATTGGTAGGTCACCTTGAACCCAACAATCGACATTTCATCATGGGTTGTTGACTAGGTGGTTTCCCTTGTGTTTGACGGCATTAAATCTATTCACACTTTGGGATTCATGTAGTGTCTTGGATGCCATTAGCCTTATTGGTGGTTTCCTCACCTTTGTCAGCAGTTTTCATCACTAGATGCTATTCAGAGGGTCTTTTTTGTGTACCACTTGCATTTGGCACATGCAAAAGACACACAGGGTTGTTGGTTCGTGAACATGTTCTTCGTCCGATCTCCACCAAATCATGAAGCTTCTTCTTTGTTCCTCGTGCTGACTGATGAGAGATGCCTTAATGCTCTCCTTTTAGTGGGTCTCTTTCCATCGAATTCAGCTCATGTATTCTAGATACAAGACTTAGAGTTTATGAGTACCTTGAGGTTTGCAGTCATTAGTGGCAATCTCTCTCGCCATTGACAAATGGGAATACATCAATGTATCCTGATCAATAGATCTCTCAAATGTTTGACACCAACTCCTTTATTCACATTTGTAGATATGTGATCAGTTCCTTGATACCTACTTTCAGCATTGGTAGGTTGTCTCGCGTTTGTTAATGGTATACCTCAATTATCGGTAATCAAACAATGTCTCATTGTGTTCAACCTCAACTCATTTATTCACATGATCTAGACTTGCACCATTGGCAGATTGTATTGAAGACTTGAATACATCACTTTGTAGACATAGCTTTCCTGAGTTGTTGCTTCCATTTCATCGGACCAACACCTATTTGACTTCAACGATCATGGGAGATTAGATTATACTCCATGGTATACAGATATCTTCAAATTGATTTTGAGACTGGTTTCACTGGGCCTTGTTCGTGACTATGACAACTATTGGCATGTAACCGCATTTATATTTTCCTACTCATGGTCATGAACACTTGTTGGTATATTTTCCACATGGATCTGCATTGTATTTTTGACAGCCATGTATGCAAAGTCAATACATAATGTAATGAACAATTGAGTTCATCCAACTGGTTCTCTATTGCTCCACTTCTAGGTTATTTATAATGTATTCGACCATCGCAGATACTCCTCCGATCTCACACATTAGAGGGAATTTGTGATAGCAATATTTGCCTCACCATGGCTATATTGCATAGAGGGCCTTTTTCCATTTCCCTATGCAGACTTATCAACCCCCTTTTTGATAAATTCAATGCCAAAATTATATATTTGTCCACATATATGCTTCCTAACTGCTTTGCAAGATGTGTATACACTTGTTGCTCCACTACAACTCGTGTATATCGGGATTTGTTCCATAAAATACAAAATGAGGTCGGGTTTCCATGTCACGGAAAATGATCTCTGATATTTGGCCTTCCATATACTGGAAATGTTCTGAATCGACCCTTCAGTTTCATTCTGGAGGCTATAAGAGCACAATTTCGAGCTATGGAAAAAGAGAGAGAAAACATTCAACTTTGGGAGCAAAGTTACTATGGAGAAATTAATTCATATTGAGTCTTCATCCCTTTGTCCCTCAAGTCTGAACACTGTGTTCATCCCCCAAGGACTTCCCTTATTGTCAATAGGATCTCATTATCTCTTTTCTATGAGCTTGCCTTTGGTGGAGGATTGAAGTGGTAGAGACCCAATTGGAAGGAACTTGGTTTCTTGGTTTCGAACCACGTCGACATAGAAGTCTATAATGTTGATACTTTTGTTGATCAATTATTAATAGAAATACTCCTTTCCCGTCCTATCGATATCTTGAAAATATATGATTATTATCCATGGGAATGTTTGTAATTTTTATTAATGGATTGTGTTATCTGATGTGCTAACTCATTTTATATACTGTCACTATATACTTGCATCACGTGTTTGTTGAGAACTTCTTGCAGGTGTAAAGCTTTGGGTCAAAGTGCTCAATGGTGGAACGACATCAAACGATTTTATCGGGGTAGGCTTCTTCCTCGTATTGCACATTAGTTTATATAGAACATGTTGGAATTAAGTTGATTTCTGTAGTCATACCTGTCTATTGTGGTTTACCCTTGGCCATAGAGAGTTTTTCCCTTATAACATTGGTTGTAAGGAATTATCTACCCTTAGAGGTAAGGATGTTAGAATATCTACCAATATTGAGAGGGAGGGGGTGAATCAGTATTGAGCACTTTTTACCATTTTTAAATTTAAGCACATCATGTAAGCATTAACCATTAACAATGTCAATCATCATAAAAAGAAAAACATACACATAACACAATGGTTTTTACGTGGAAGCCCAAACGTGGGAAAACCACATAATGCTTCTATTATATCATGTTAATATTACATTCATAGGAAGCACTAACTTCCAATATTCTCCAGCACCAACTAGAAGGAGACACCAACCCCTTGATTTACAGGGACCAACCTGAAGGAAGCTCCAAATCCATGGTTTACCATCACTAAATGGAAGGAGACACCAACCCATTGGATTTACCATCTTCAACTGGAAGGAAGAACCCACTCCCTAAAGCACATAAACCAACCTATTGAATTAAGACACCAATATTATCAATTGAGAAACAACTCAATAAGACATCAACAATCCAAGATCTTCATACACAAATTACTTATAAATTCACTTGCATGCTTCATTCAGTAGACAATCCTTCAAACCCTAGCAAGCCTCATAGCATCATTCCCAAAATGTAATCACTGATGGAAACATCCATTCACAAAAAAATCCATTAATGACAACATCCAGTTACAGTAACATCACAACCTCATAGCAATGCATAGGAAACATCACATCCTCATATCAATGCATAGGCAACATCACAACCTCATAGCAATGCATAGGAAACATCACAACCTCATAGCATACCTTAAGAATAAGAAAGGCCTTAAGAGAATCCTTTAGACTTCACTTGCACACCAGAAAGACACCCCAACACCTTGAGCACACTTAAGAATTGATCTCTTCATTGGTTTCTAAAAATATAAGAAATTCTATCATCTATTTATAGTAATTATGTCCCCAAAAATTATCTAAGCTAACCTCAATTTTATGGCCGAGTTATCAGGCGAAACAACTCATATCTCCTCATTCGTAAGGAGTTAGAGGGACTTAAATATATTGTTGAAACGGTATCAGAATAAAATTTCCAACCATGTAACTTGTGATTCCATTTGAGTTATTTATGTGGGGTAAAAACTCCCTCAAATATAGGGTATCCAAATTCACCAAAGAATGATACTTTCAACAACCTTAATCTTGCAATCTTTATCTTGGACATATGTAGGCTTTTAATATTTAATTGGAGATCTTGTGGGCTACATTTGTGTACAAACCAAAGTGGGCATGTAGAAACAACCACATGTTATATCATCCTTTGACTGGTGTTGTCACAGAGTATTGAAATAGGCTCATCATATATCAATTGTTTGTCTTGAAGGGTTTTCTTCATCTAGATAATTTGAGTACAACATGTTGTTTTGATATATTTTTCTTCTATTGTGGATAAGGAAACTTAAGATTCTTTCTTTCTCAACCAAGACACTAAGTAGTTACCTAAGTAGAAATCTTCTCTACTTGTACTTCTTATGTCATCAATACTTCTTGCCCAATCTGCATCTGTGTAGGAAACCATAGTTAACTCATTTAATTTCAGATACCATAGCCCACAAATTTTTGTTCCTTTAAGATATATGAAGATCATTTTTGCTGCTAGAACATGGGTTTTATTTAGTGCCACTTGAAATATTGTGACATGTCCAACTGCTTGCATTACATTTGGTCTTGAAGTTTCTACAAAGAGTAAACTACCAATCATTTATTTGTAGATTCTTTGATCCACTTCTTTATATTCATCATCTTTTCTCAACTTCCAACTATTAACCATAGGAGTACTCACAAGTTTACAGTCTTCCATTTAGAACTTCCTTAACATTTCCTTGATGTACCTTGTTTGGGAAATGGAAAATTCTTTCATCTAGCTGAGATATATGGAGTCCTAAGAATAAATTCAACTCCCCAATTAGGGACATTTCAAATTCATTCTGCATATCCTCGGAAAACTTTTGACTCTATCTATCATCATCACTTCCAAAGATGATGTCATCAACATATAATTCTATAATAATCATACTTCCTTGATCCACTTTTATGTATAGGTTACTATATGCATTTCCCCTTCTAAATCCTTGTTGTTGTAAGTACCTTTCCAATATTTAGTACCAATCTCTCAAAGCTTGCTTAAAACCGTATAGGGATTTCTTCAATTTGAAAACATAGTCTTCCTTTTCTGATAGTTGAAACCCTTCTGACTTTTCTATGTATACTTCTTCTTCTAATTCTTCATTTAGAAAAGTTGATTTTATGTCCATATGATACACTTTGATCCTTTTGTAGCATGAATAAGCTAAGAACATTTTTATTTCTTCCATTTTGGCCACGGGAGAAAAGGTTTCTTCAAAATCTATTCCTTCAACTTAAGAATATCCTTTGCACACTAGTCTTTCTTTGTTTTTGGTACCTGTCCTTATTCGTTTAAATTATTTCTTAAGATCCATTTTTTTTTAATCATATTTTTCTCCTTTGGTCTTAGAACTAGTTCCAATGTCTCATTCTTCTCTATTTGATTTAGTTCTTCTTCCATAGCCTTGATCCAATGTTCATCATTTTTGGCTTCCTCAAAGTCACTTGGTTCAACTATGGACATTAATGAAAAATGGCATTGTTCAAGTGTTTGTGTTTGCTTTCTTCTTATGGTTTCTACTCTGACACTTATATCTCCAATGATTTTTTTTGGTGGATTATTCTTCTGAACCCGATGGTTAGGTGTCCTAAAAGGTGTTTGAAAGTCTTGCTGGTTGTTTTCTTCTTGCTCTTTCTTTAGTTCTTCATTTTCATGCTCTTCAAAGATGTTTGAATTTCTTGTTTCCTTCTTGGTCTTCAACAAGTCTGTTTCAACAAATTTTACGTTGATTCTTTCCACTATCTTGTTGAGTCTTAAATTTTAGCACTTATATGATTTGATTTTGCATAAGTACCCAGTAGATATTCCTTTGTCCACCCAAAATTCAAATTTTCCAATCTTCTTGTGTTCCCTTTTATGTAACACTTGCTTCAAAACACTCTAAAGTGTTTGAAATTGGTTGGTCTTCCTTTCCATAACTCATATGGAGTCTTATCACTATTACTTTTGATCAATTCTATATTCAATATATGAATGAATGTATGCACTTCTTGTCCCCAAAAGATATCACTTAGCTTGGAGTCATTCAAAATGGTTTTGGCCATTTCTTGTACAGTTCTGTTTTTCCTTTCAGAAATTCTATTTTTCTGAGGTGTTTTAGTTGTTGAGCATTGTCTTTTTATTCTTTATTCTTCACAAAATCTCCTAAATTCATTTAAAGTAAAATCACCTCCATTATCTAATGTTAATATTTTTATTTTCGAATGAGTTTCATTATCAACCAGTTCCTTGAATACCCTAAAACATTTGAAAGATTCTGACTTTTTCTTGAGGAAGCAAACCCAGGTCATTCTGGTGTAGTCATCAATGAATAACATGAAGTATTTTTCACCATCTAGTTCTTTTGTTCTCGTGTGACCACACAAAACATTGTGTACAATTTCTCTAATGGTTTTTTCGTTGAGTATTCCTTTGTCTTGAATTCAACTTTTGTTTGTTTTCCATGCTGATAGTGTTTGCACATAGTATTTGTTAGTTTTGTAATTTTTGGCATTTGTCTTACAACTTGTTTCTCACTGATATTGACAAGATTATCAAAGTGCATATGGCCCATTCTCTTATGCCAAATCCAACTTTAATCTTATTTTCCCAAACAACATATTTCTTCTTCGATCTCATCCAAGATGTATATGTTGTTTGGAGTCCTTGTTGGTGTTTCCACTAGTCTGCTTGATCCTTCTTTCCTTATTTCACATTATTTTGAATTGAATATAAGTGTGTGTACTTGATCACAGATTTTTCTCACACTTAGAAAATCATGCTTCATATTTTCAACAAGTAGGACATTTTCTGCCACAACATCTTTGTTTCCAAGAATGAATATGCCTTTTCCTACAATTTTGGTTGAGTTATCATTTCCAAATGTGACAGATGCCTCTTTTTCTTTCTTTAATGTTACAAATCTATTTTTTTTTCCATTCATATGCTTTGAGCATCCACTATCAATATACCAATTGTTGACGATTAAAATTGCAACAAGGATTTCACCTGCAAAGTATTGCTAAAAGCCTATTAAATTTTAAGCTAAATGATATATATAATACTAGTAGGTGGGACCCCCTTCGATATTGGAGGATCAGATATGGTTTTTATTTGATGTTTTTACCGTTGCTCGACACTGCTTACAGGTTTGAGCATGATTGATGATCAATGTTGGTTCTATTCGCGACAAATGGATGATGAATAATGCATGTTTGTTCTCTTACTCTAGGCTCAAATGTCATGTCATAATGGCTTATG
Organism: Picea sitchensis; assembly: GCA_010110895.2. Taxonomy (NCBI): domain Eukaryota; kingdom Viridiplantae; phylum Streptophyta; class Pinopsida; order Pinales; family Pinaceae; genus Picea; species Picea sitchensis. The sequence goes on along the minus strand of SNQJ01S0009736.1, from coordinate 215,738 downwards.
ATATCCATTGTTACCCTTGCTATTTACTCCTTGATTTATTACTTGCGACACCTGCAAAAGATACATGTTAGTAACAACAAAAGATCAATTGAAAACAAATGAAGCAATATGAATAAAATCCAAAATAAAGGGACTATGCTACTATGCTATACGATGTTGCATTGTGCATTTGAAGTTTAAATGGATTGTTGTTAGTTCTACCTAACAGGGTTAGTGGCTACAGGATTTATTGGCTTAGATGGAAAAACATGTGATGTGCGCTATGATGTGGTTGGCAATGGTTAATGTAACATAGGGTGGCGCATTTTGGATGTTGGTCTCAATGCATGGTTAATTAAATGAATTAATGGAATGGTTTGTTGGCGCGTACTAAGTGATTGAAGGAGTAAAGGATGGAAGTGATGTGCATTTACTGCACGTCACTCCATACATCGCCCACTAGAATTCACCCTAACTTGGCTATTGTTCAATGGTGTTTCGTTGTGGTTAAGCTCCGATTTTCAGGCAAGGGAAGAACTGCTCGACCAAGCTCACGTTTTAAAGGATTTTGGTTACAGGTATGTCTTTTTTGCCATCCATGAACCTGCTCTGGTTATGAAATAGATATTGGCTCGATGATGTATGGGTCTATGATTTTCTTGAGATTGGAAATTATGTAAACTTGTGGTATTTCTCTGAAATAGAAGGTTTGTGTGGTTTTTGTTACAATGATGGTCGAAGTCGTAGGTTCATTGATTGTTTTGAGTGCTAGAAGCTATGAAGACTCTCTATCATCCTTATTCATTTTGATTGAAGGGTTTCATTCGATCTAGATTGGTTGGCTATCTCCACACGTTTCTTGTCACCATACCCAGTGTTTTTGTTGTTATGGGGTTGTTGGGTTTGATTTCGAACCACCCTATGTCACTGCGAATTGTTCCACCTGGGTATGAGCGCATTCATGGTATTGACTTTTTCGTAGTGGGTTATGATGGACATTATGCCAAGGGGATTTATTTAAGTTTGATTGTTATTTCATGGCTTTGCTTTATATCAGCATTACTTGGGTTGATTGGGGAAAACCGCGAGGGTCATGCTCTGTGTGTTTTGGGTGTTATTCATTAGCCGAGAGGGACCTCTGCTCTTCTTTTCATGTTCTCTCCTGCATGTTGAACTCTCTCCTTATCCTGCAAAGATATGGGTGATATGTCCTGTGTTTCCACCGTGTTGTCCCGAATGTTTCTCACCTGTTGTTGGTCGTCGTTTCCAACCTCCCTATGTTGGTGACTTAGAGCCCGCCCTTGTTTATTTTAAGCCCAATTTTGATAAAGGAACAATTTTTTTTGGTTGGGCACATGGTCAACTGTTATGATTTGATGGAATATCATCAACAATGGTTTACTATTGGTTTTCTATGATTAATAACGTTGACAATGGTTTTTGTGATTGATTTAGAATCACTGTATTCTTTTATTATGACAATTGATTCGATTACCCAGCATGGTTTTATGGTTGATTGAGAATATGCCTCTTTGATTTTTGCATTGGGTTGTGTGTTTCCTATAGCGTGATATAGGTTGAAATAAGGGTTTTTGTTACTATTTGTCTTAATTTCCCCTCAGGAGTATTGCAATTTAAAATTGTGATGGTGTGGCGTGGTTGTCCACTATATATGTTATGGATATCATTTTATTACTCCATCAGAGATAGGAATGGGTTTATAACAATATGGTTTTGTTGCAATTTGATTATTGAATTTATTAGAGGAATGGAACCGAGAATTATTTTTGTGTCTTTATTTTATTTGAAGAAATAATTCATGGACAATGGTTGATATGTTGATGGAACAGAGTGGAAACAAGTGACTGTGTGCTCATTTAGAAATAGTTTTAAATATTAAAAGGGACAAATGTGAAGAAACAAAACTCTTGTACAAGTTGTTTGGAAGGCATATTGTTTGAGTTTGA
>SNQJ01S0009736.1:193305-213782 GCA_010110895.2 Picea sitchensis | reverse complement strand
GTTGAGTATTCCTTTGTCTTGAATTCAACTTTTGTTTGTTTTCCATGCTGATAGTGTTTGCACATAGTATTTGTTAGTTTTGTAATTTTTGGCATTTGTCTTACAACTTGTTTCTCACTGATATTGACAAGATTATCAAAGTGCATATGGCCCATTCTCTTATGCCAAATCCAACTTTAATCTTATTTTCCCAAACAACATATTTCTTCTTCGATCTCATCCAAGATGTATATGTTGTTTGGAGTCCTTGTTGGTGTTTCCACTAGTCTGCTTGATCCTTCTTTCCTTATTTCACATTATTTTGAATTGAATATAAGTGTGTGTACTTGATCACAGATTTTTCTCACACTTAGAAAATCATGCTTCATATTTTCAACAAGTAGGACATTTTCTGCCACAACATCTTTGTTTCCAAGAATGAATATGCCTTTTCCTACAATTTTGGTTGAGTTATCATTTCCAAATGTGACAGATGCCTCTTTTTCTTTCTTTAATGTTACAAATCTATTTTTTTTTCCATTCATATGCTTTGAGCATCCACTATCAATATACCAATTGTTGACGATTAAAATTGCAACAAGGATTTCACCTGCAAAGTATTGCTAAAAGCCTATTAAATTTTAAGCTAAATGATATATATAATACTAGTAGGTGGGACCCCCTTCGATATTGGAGGATCAGATATGGTTTTTATTTGATGTTTTTACCGTTGCTCGACACTGCTTACAGGTTTGAGCATGATTGATGATCAATGTTGGTTCTATTCGCGACAAATGGATGATGAATAATGCATGTTTGTTCTCTTACTCTAGGCTCAAATGTCATGTCATAATGGCTTATGATATCCATTGTTACCCTTGCTATTTACTCCTTGATTTATTACTTGCGACACCTGCAAAAGATACATGTTAGTAACAACAAAAGATCAATTGAAAACAAATGAAGCAATATGAATAAAATCCAAAATAAAGGGACTATGCTACTATGCTATACGATGTTGCATTGTGCATTTGAAGTTTAAATGGATTGTTGTTAGTTCTACCTAACAGGGTTAGTGGCTACAGGATTTATTGGCTTAGATGGAAAAACATGTGATGTGCGCTATGATGTGGTTGGCAATGGTTAATGTAACATAGGGTGGCGCATTTTGGATGTTGGTCTCAATGCATGGTTAATTAAATGAATTAATGGAATGGTTTGTTGGCGCGTACTAAGTGATTGAAGGAGTAAAGGATGGAAGTGATGTGCATTTACTGCACGTCACTCCATACATCGCCCACTAGAATTCACCCTAACTTGGCTATTGTTCAATGGTGTTTCGTTGTGGTTAAGCTCCGATTTTCAGGCAAGGGAAGAACTGCTCGACCAAGCTCACGTTTTAAAGGATTTTGGTTACAGGTATGTCTTTTTTGCCATCCATGAACCTGCTCTGGTTATGAAATAGATATTGGCTCGATGATGTATGGGTCTATGATTTTCTTGAGATTGGAAATTATGTAAACTTGTGGTATTTCTCTGAAATAGAAGGTTTGTGTGGTTTTTGTTACAATGATGGTCGAAGTCGTAGGTTCATTGATTGTTTTGAGTGCTAGAAGCTATGAAGACTCTCTATCATCCTTATTCATTTTGATTGAAGGGTTTCATTCGATCTAGATTGGTTGGCTATCTCCACACGTTTCTTGTCACCATACCCAGTGTTTTTGTTGTTATGGGGTTGTTGGGTTTGATTTCGAACCACCCTATGTCACTGCGAATTGTTCCACCTGGGTATGAGCGCATTCATGGTATTGACTTTTTCGTAGTGGGTTATGATGGACATTATGCCAAGGGGATTTATTTAAGTTTGATTGTTATTTCATGGCTTTGCTTTATATCAGCATTACTTGGGTTGATTGGGGAAAACCGCGAGGGTCATGCTCTGTGTGTTTTGGGTGTTATTCATTAGCCGAGAGGGACCTCTGCTCTTCTTTTCATGTTCTCTCCTGCATGTTGAACTCTCTCCTTATCCTGCAAAGATATGGGTGATATGTCCTGTGTTTCCACCGTGTTGTCCCGAATGTTTCTCACCTGTTGTTGGTCGTCGTTTCCAACCTCCCTATGTTGGTGACTTAGAGCCCGCCCTTGTTTATTTTAAGCCCAATTTTGATAAAGGAACAATTTTTTTTGGTTGGGCACATGGTCAACTGTTATGATTTGATGGAATATCATCAACAATGGTTTACTATTGGTTTTCTATGATTAATAACGTTGACAATGGTTTTTGTGATTGATTTAGAATCACTGTATTCTTTTATTATGACAATTGATTCGATTACCCAGCATGGTTTTATGGTTGATTGAGAATATGCCTCTTTGATTTTTGCATTGGGTTGTGTGTTTCCTATAGCGTGATATAGGTTGAAATAAGGGTTTTTGTTACTATTTGTCTTAATTTCCCCTCAGGAGTATTGCAATTTAAAATTGTGATGGTGTGGCGTGGTTGTCCACTATATATGTTATGGATATCATTTTATTACTCCATCAGAGATAGGAATGGGTTTATAACAATATGGTTTTGTTGCAATTTGATTATTGAATTTATTAGAGGAATGGAACCGAGAATTATTTTTGTGTCTTTATTTTATTTGAAGAAATAATTCATGGACAATGGTTGATATGTTGATGGAACAGAGTGGAAACAAGTGACTGTGTGCTCATTTAGAAATAGTTTTAAATATTAAAAGGGACAAATGTGAAGAAACAAAACTCTTGTACAAGTTGTTTGGAAGGCATATTGTTTGAGTTTGATGACACTATGTTAAATATTTAATTACAGACAGTGAACAAGTTAATTCACAAGAATGATTAAATTATGCACAGTAGTTGTTAAATTGATCACAATGAATATTTAGTTAGTGTTGGATATTTTGCGTTTGATATAGAATGGTTTTATGGATTACTCATTTAATTTTATGAATAATATCCACTCTCGTCCCTACCATTATTTCACGTTTCGTTAATTACAATCTCCTTGCCTTCCCATATTCATTTTTCACTCCCTGTTCCTAAAATTTAATTACAGTTAAGAAAAATTTATATTGTGACAATTTGAAATCATAGTTTCGTGGATGGATTAGAATGACGTGTTCCTTGGTTTACATTACAGTTGATATTTTGTTGTATGTGAGCAATAACCATGATTATTTTCCCCCTCATATTAACATTTTTCTCTCAATCCAAACCCCTTGCATATCCCAGAACCTTTGTTCACCCCCTACTCATTGACAACAGGTAAAAAATTTGTATGGATTGGATTGCAGGAGTCTGATATGTTGTCGAGCCAAAATTTATTTCATATTTTAAAAAGAGTTGTCATGTATGGTTGATAAGGAGAATATTTTCTAATCAATTATGCATACAGGAATGAGCTTTTCAAGAAAAATATTGAAAACCGAAGCCCACCATGCCCTTGACAAAGGGAAAGCCACTACTGCCCCTTCCTCACCTTCAAATGAGTCTGATAAATCTGTGTCCTCCCACATGCATTTGAGGGACAATTTCTCTCATGTGATCAACGATATTAAGCCTAAAGGCTCCACACAGCCTAAGGAAAATTTAGAGAGATTAAAAGGTGATATCAACAACAAGGGAAAGATTGCCTCACAGACTGGAAAATATGGATTTTAAGTTTTATTTATTTATTGTTGATGACAATTGACTTCATAAGTTTTGGACAACATGTTTTTTGGATATATGAGTAATATATTTTTGGAAATAATTTCAAATATCAATGAGATAAATTGTCAAACACGAATGTGATGATGGGAGTCACAAGGAGGGATGTTTTGTTAATTTGACTAGTTATGTTATGATTGTTAAGAGATAAAGGGGAGTCACAAGGGGTCCCACCTACTAGTTATTATTTATTTAAAACCCTTATTATGATTTATTACTTTTCCCCCTAACTAAAAAGTTGGTTGAGCTTTTTTGTTAACTTAACTAATGAAGTAGTTCGACTACTTCAACCAATTCTAATTTTCTTAAAGGAAAAAGGAAAGGGAGGAACAAGTGGAGGATAAAAGGAGAAGCAAACTAAGGTTTGCTCTTTGAGTTGTGTTGAGATAATTCAGTTTTCATTCATTCCTTAATTGATCATAAGCCTAATTATTTTTTATGATAGCGGGATCTTATTGTAGACAACAAGATTTAGGGCTGAATTACGTCATTCAGACACTTATTTTTCAGAGGTGTTGATCTATCTTTGATAGTCTGTGTAGACTTGTCTGTTTGTGAATTCGTTTTCATGACTGACAAAGGCTATTGTGCAGATTCGAGTGGGAAACAAACTGTGGAAAGTTGATCCAACTTTTAGAGTTCATTTTTTTATTTTCTTTCAGAGGTCCTTTTGTATGTTTCATCGGGGACATCTAAGTTTGACTTTGGTCCAAAACTTCTTCACGAAATTTTGTAAAGAGAATGACTCTTTGATGAATTGGAATGAAATAAAGGATTGCTTTATGTCTCATCTGTCCTGATTATCATCTTGGTGTCTTTAATTCTATCTCTACATTTATTTCAGAAACTGTTATATTCAGAAAATTATATAAATAATGAATTTTCAAGCAAGATTTTACTCATAAAAGGACTCTTCTAAGCACTTGTAATCAATACTTGTGAGTTAGGATATTATTTTTTATGGCTATAAGCATAGGGTGACATTCCCGTCTAGTTTTCTTTAGCCAAGAAGAATCTGAAAATGCTTGAGTAAGATCATTTCATATCTTTTCCTCAACATTTATTTGGTGACCATATTGGGGAGATATTCAATATCTCTATGGTTAATTTTATTCTTGATTAGCATCGATACATATATTTTTCTGATTTTTATTCTTTGACTGTTTTATTTCTTAATGATTGTGCATGTTGTAAGGTGGCCCAATATTGAGCTCAATCTTCAAGATTAGACTAACATTGCTTTGAACATGTTTAACACCATTCTGGACATTACCAATACCTGCATCGAGCTTAATAATTCATGGGAATCAATTGAGCGAGATATTAGTTCCCAAGAACGTTGGGAAACTAGACGTAGACAACCTAGAAATCAGTAGTAACCTTCTTGTTCTTTCAGTTTTGGCCCTTCTTTCATGTCCTTAGACTCTCATGTTTCTAGAAGAAGAAGAGTCTTATCACCCAAAATTAATCCTATTGCTGAAATAGGAAGAAGGAACATTGTGTTATCTACCCAACAAAGTGATCTAAGGAGAAATTTGTCTGATTCTTCAAGTTCATCTTTTTATACTTCACTTATCATCCACAAGATGGCATCTAGTGGTGGCTCTGGTGGCACTGGAAGTGCTTCCTCTTCTCAGTATTCATCTTTTTCAGTGATTGGCAGCTTATATAGCCACCATATCCCTAACCAATCTACCACAAATCCCACCAAATTCATTAAACATTATGGGATTTTTCAGTTTGAAGAAGACACCACAACCACACAGTGGCATGTGTCCTCTCCTCTTAACCTAGCACCCACTACTTGTCCACTTCCTAAATTCAAAGAACATCTTCCCAGGTTTTCGGGAAATAACATTGTCACTACAAACAAACACCGGATGGCATTTTCTAATGCTTGTCACAACATAGGGGCCAATGACAATGATACTTGCATGCACTTATTCATCAATTCCTTGGAAGGAAAGGCTGCAGCTGATTTATTTGACCTTCCTCCTAAGATTCTGTCTACTTGGGAGGAGTTAATATATTGGTTCAGATCCACTTATGGGAAATCTAAAATCCCAACCAAGAAGTTGAGGGAATACAATAACATCGACTATAAAGATGGTGAAACCATCAAATCCTTCAATTTGTGTTTCACTAAGTTATACAATCAAATCCCTGAACTAATTCAACCTCAAAACCAAGCCACTTTCATGCATCACTACAATGCATTACCCTCCCCCTATCATCATAGGCTCAAGGAAAAAGCCATTGATAATCTCGGTTCCACTCTGCATACTTGTTTAGAGTATGAAGAACAGCTTGAAAGAATAGGTCTTCCACAGGGAGAATTGGTTAAACAGACAGACATGTCCACCCTCTTACAACCAGTACAATATATGAATAATCATATGATAGCGTATGAGAGAAAGGGAACTGTCTCCCCTCTCACCCCTGGAGATTCATCCTCTTCTGCACCCCCCTTTAAAAATTCGATTGAAATTAATTTTCAACCTAAAGTTATCTTGCCTCAAAGTTTGTGCAACTTCTGTGAGGAACACCACGAGGAAGCCACATCTGAGGTAAGGAAGAGTGTCAGAGATAAGATCTTTGGTAAAAGACCAGAAACTACCATTGTTTTCCTAGACTTCGCAGAGCTAGAAGATGTTATGATCATCAATACTAGGAACAAATCCTATGCTCCCAAAGGAAAATTTGATCCTCCCCACAATTCTTCTAGCCTGAGCTCATCCTCACCCATTGCTACTGTTCAGGTACGTAAGGTTCCTGAAATTCAAGGAATTACTTCCCCTCTCCCCTCTTCCAAATATAATATCCTAAATTAGTTGGCTAACATCAAAGCAAATGCAACCCTTCTAGACATGGTTGTCGTCCCTAAACAATGGAGGAATCTGAAATAATTCATGGAAGGAAAAGATTCCATTATAGCCAACCTCTCTGAAGAGGAAAACAAAGAGGATTCGTCTGTAAATAAAGTAGGTGTACATAAATTTAGATACCTTGTAAAAAATTCCCCCTTTTTATATTTCTGTAAAGATTATGGATAAGATCGCCCTTCGTTGCCTCATTGATGGAAGTTTGAGCCCAAGTGTCATGTCAAAGATTATTATGGAAGAGCTAGGATTGTCTTGTATAAATGAAAAATCCAGAATCATGCTCTCCTATAATAGTCTACAACAAACAACCATAGGCGAGATTAAGGATGTGACCCTATTTTTGTGCTCACACCCTGAAATAAGGTCAACCTTTAGTATTCGGGTAATCAATATGCCAGTAAGAAATTACTCAATCATCTTGGGAAGAGATTGGAAAGCCTTGACGGGTGGATACCTCTCACTTGACAAAACACATTTATCTGTTCCTCAGAATGGTAAAAATGTTATAGTCCTTAGAGAGGGAAGGATTTCACCTTACATAGAGAGTGTCCCATAGCCTAACGTAAACTATATCAAAGAGAACCTAGGGGTGTATTCCATCTTTGCAGAGGAGGAAAATATTCCTTTGGAACAAATCAATTTAGATGATGATATATGGAATATGCACTTTGATGGTTCATGCTCTAATGAAGGTAATGGAGCTGGAATTATCTCGATTTCACCTATAGGGAAAATTCATCACTTGTCTTATAGGTTGGAGTTTGCTTGTATGAACAATATCGCTGATTTCAAAGATTTATTGTTAAGCATTGAAAACGCCTATAATATTGGTTGTGGTTACCTTTCATTTTTTGGAGATTCTGAGCTTGTTGTGAACCTTGTACGTAAGATATACTCTCTTAGAAACAAGTTGATGAAACTATATACCCAAACTGTTTGGGCGCTTATCTCGAACCTATTATATTTCAACATCACTCATGTTAAGAGGGAATTGAATTCAATGGTTGATCGGTTAGTTGAATTTGCAGTTTCTCCTAATCGACAACTTTTTCTCCACAGACCTGATTGTACTTTTCAATCTCTATATCATTCGCATATCCCCGACAATATAGAGTCTTGGAAGATTTTCCCTAACGATGAGAGAATTTGTGCTTTCATTCAAAATGAACCTCTTAATCCCAAGGAAATTATATCTGTGAAAGATGAGAAGATTTGTAAGGGCTTGACTCCTCTTGAGATTTCATTTTCATTGAGTGATGTAGGCAATAAATAAAAACAAAAAGAAGAGGAGTCGAAAAGGAAGGTGGGTGAAACCATCTCCTTGAACATTGGGACACCTGAGGCTCCAAAGAATGATAAAATGGGTGCCCAATGTTCTGATGAAGAAGAAATGAAGTTTTTCAAGCTACTTGGTGAATTTCAAGATGCTTTTGCTTGGTCCTATGAGGATATTCGTGGTTTTGATCTTGGTCTTATACAACATGCCATCCTCATAAAGGAAGGCATAAAACCAGTTAGGAAAAAACAAAGACCTATCAACCCTGCACCAGAAGAAATTATTCGAAAAGGATTGGGAAAAATATTGAAGGTTGGTATCATCCTTCCAGTCAAGTGTTTTGAATGGGTTTCAAATTTGGTCCCTGTTTGCAAATCCATTGAACATATAAGGTTTTGCATTGATTTACATGCAACTAAGAGGGATATTATGATATGCTTTTAACCTCTCCCTATCATAGAAATGATTTTGCAGAAGGTCGCAGGGTCACAAATGATGGCCTTACTATGTCCTTTTCGGTTACAATCAAATCGAAGTAAAAGGGGAAGACGCTTACAAAACCACCCTTATCACTGATTGGGGTACCATGAATTATGAACATATGATTTTTTATGCAAGTACCTCTTTTAAAATACCTATACAAATAACTCTTGATGAATTGATCAATATGCATATCTATCTTGATGATCTAATTATATACGTTAAAGGGATGTTAGTTACATCAGAGTTTCAAGTGTTATGGTTGGGTCCTCTCAACATCTCTTTTGTCCTGAGTACTAATTATCACATTCTAAAACAATTATGGGAGTGATTATTATCCTACAACACTAATGGTTCTCACTTGAAATATTACTTGGAACCAACTTGAAAAGTTCTAACATTGTTTGGGTTTTATGAATATTAGTAGTCTATCTCTGCTTTCAGTTATTCACTATTTTTCTTTTCTTCTTTACAATAGTTTGTTTTATGCTTTTTGTTTTAAAACATTTCCTACTATTTTTACATTTCTGTCATTTTATTTCTGCAGTTTTAAATTTTGCAATTTTATTTCTGTCATGGTTTTATTGCTTCTTTATCTTTTAGTTGATTTTTGTAAAAGAATAAATGTTGGATAAGTTCTGCCACAGTGTCACTCCTGCAAGATATTGTTGGTCAATAACAATCAAGATTACACAACTGTTATAGTGTTCCCCTAAAAGCACACTTGAATGTGTTATCTTCTTTCACTGTCGTCTTATAAAGAAATTGGTTATCTCCCGCTTCTACTTGCCATTTCTTCATCCATTTGAGATTTTAAAGAGAAAGTCCGTAAATTTTCTCCTTGAAGTAAAGAGAAGATTCTGGTTGAATGATTATGCATATAGGGATAAACCCCCACATACTTAACACTTTTCATCAGTTATTCCTAAATTCTCGGTCATTTTTCCATCAAATCTGCTCACTTCCCCCTATTGCATAACCATCCTGGTTATACCTTCTTGATCTGTTGTTCCTGATCTGCAAAACCATGAGTTATGGCTTCTAATGTGTTGGAAACAAATTTCTTCGTGGAGTCGCCAATTTGTTGACGATTAAAATCGCAACGAGGATTTCACCCGCAAAGTATTGCTAAAAGTCTATTAAATTTTAAGCTAAATGATATATATAATACTAGTAGGTGGGACCCCTTGGATATTGGAGGATTGGATCTAGTTCTTATTTGATTTTTTTACTTCTGTTCGACACTGCTTACAAGTTTGAACATGATTGGTGATCAATGTTGGTTCTATTCGCGACAAATGGATGATGAATAATGCATGTATGTTCTCTTAATCTAGGCTCGAATGTCATGTCATAATGGCTTATGATATCCATTGTTACCCTTGCTATTTACTCCTTGATTTATTACTTGCGACACCTGCAAAAGATACATGTTAGTAACAACAAAAGAGCAATTGAAAATAAATGAAGCAATATGAATAAAATCCAAAAGAAAGGGACTATGCTACTATGCTATATGATGTTGCACTATGCATTTGAAGTTTAAATGGATTGTTGTTAGTCCTAGATAATAGGGTTAGTGGCTATATGATTTATTCTCTTATATGGAAAAACATGTGATGTGTGCTATGGGGTGGTTGGAAAAGGTTAATGTAACATAGGGTGGTGCATTTTGGATGTTGGTATTGATGCATGGTTTAATTAAATGAATTAATGGAATGGTTAGTTGGCACGCACTAAGTGATTGAAGGAGTAAAGGATGGAAGCGACATACATTTATTGCACGTCACTCCATACCTCTCCCACTGGTCTCCACACTAACTTGGTTATTGTTCAATGGTGTTTCACTATGGTTAAGCTCTGATTTTCAGGCAAGGGAAGAACTGCTCGATCAAGCTCGCATTTTAAAGGCTTTTGGTTACATGTATGTCTTTTTCGCCATCCATGAACCCGCTCTGGTTATGAAATAGATATTGGTTTGATGATGTATGGGTTTGTGCTTTTATTTAGACCAACAACTGTGTAAACTTGTGGTATTTCTATGAAATGGATGGTTTGTTTGGTTTTTGTTACAATTATGATCGAATTCATAGGTTCATTGATTGTTATGAGTGCTAGAAGCTATGAAGGCTCTATGTCATCCTTATTGGTTTTGATTGAAGGGTTTCATTCGGTCCATATTGGCAGGCTGTCTCCACATATTTCTTGTCACCATACCTAGTATTTTTGCTGTTATGGGGTTGTTGGGTTTGATTTCAAACCACCCTGTGTCGTTGCGTATCATTTCACCTGGGTATGAGCTCATTCATGCTATTGATGTTTGCACAGTGGGTTATGATGGCCATTATGCCAAGGGGCTTGCTTTAAGGTTGATTTCTATTTCGTGGCTCCATTTTATATCAACATTACTCGGGTTGATTGGGGAAAACTCCAAAGGTCATTCTCTATGTATTATTCATTGTCCGAGAGGGACCTCTGCTCCTTTGTTCATGTTCTCTCTTGCATGTTGAACTCTCTCCTTGTATTGCAAAGCTATGGGTGATATTTCCTGTGTGTCCACAATGTTGTCCTGAATTTTTCTCACCTGTTGTTGGTGGTCATTTCCAAATTCCCTATGTTGGTGACTTAGAGCCCACCATTTTTTATTTTAAGCCCGATTTTGATAAAAGAACAATTATTTTTCGTTGGGCACATGATCGAATGTTATGATTTGGTGGAGTATCGTCAACAATATTTTACTATTGGGTGTCTCTGATTAATAGCATTGACAATCATCTTTGTGATTGGTTTATAATCACTGTATTCTTTTATTATGGAAATTGATTCAATTACTCAGCATGGTTTTATGATTAATTGGGAATAGGCCTCTTTTCTTTATGTGTTGGGTTGTGTGTTTCCTACAAAGTGATATAGGTTGAAAGAAGGGTTGTTGTTATTGTGTATCTTAATTTCCCCTCGAGAGTATTACAATTTAAAATCGTGATGTTGTGGAGTGGTTGTCCATTGTATATGTTATGGATATCATTTCATTACCCCATCAGAGATAGGCATGGGTTTATAATAGTACGGTTTTGTTGCAATTTGATTATTAAATTTATTAGAGGAATGGAATCGGGCATAATTTTTGTGTTTGTGTTTGATTTGAAGAAATAATTCATGGACACTGGTTGATGTGTTGATGGAACAAAGTGGAAACAAGTGATTGTGTGCTTATTTAGAAATTGTTTTAAATATAAAAGGGACAAATGTGAAGAAATAGAAATCTTGTATAGGCTATTTGGAAGGCATATTGTTTGAGTTTGATGAAACTGTGTTAAATATTTAATTATGGACATCGAACAAGTTAATTCACAAGAATGATTAAATTATGCACAGTAGTTGTTAAATTGATCATAGTGAATATTTGGTGAGTGTTGGATCTTTTGTGTTTCATATAGAATGGTTTTATGGATTACTCAATTAATTTTATGAACATTATCCACTCTCCTCCCCACCATTATTTCACTTTTCACTAATTACAATCCACTTGCCATCCCATATTCATTTTTCACTCCGTGTTCCTAAAATTTAATTACAGTTAAGATAAATTTGTATTGTGACAGTTTGAAACGACAGTTTCTTGGATGGATTACAGTGACATTTTCCTTGGTTTACACTACATTTGATTGTGTGTTCTTTGTGAGCAGTAACCATGATTTCCCCCCCCCTCATCTTAACATTTTTCGCTCAATACAAGCCCCTCACTTATCCCAGAACCTTTGTTCACCCCCTGCTCATTGACAATGGGTAAACAATTTGTATGGATTGGATTGCATGAGTCTGATATGTTGCTGAGCCAAAATTTATTTCATATTTTAAAAAGAGTTTTCATGTATGGTTGATAAAGAGAATATTTTCTAATCAATTATGCATACAGGAATGATATTTTCAAGCAAAAGGTTGAAAATCGAAGCCTACCATGCCCCTGACAAAGGGAAAGCCACTACTACCCCTTCCTCACATTCAAATGATTCTGATAAATCTGTGTCCTCCCACATGACTTTAAGGGACGATTTCTCTCATGTGATCAACGATATTAAGCCTAAAGGATCCACACAGCCTAAGGAAAATTTAGAGAGATTAAAAGGTGGTAGAAACAACAAGGTAAAAATTGCCTCACAGACTGAAAAATATGGATTTTAAGTTTTATTTATTTATTGTTGATGACATTTGACTTCAAAAGTTTTGGACAACATGTTTTTGGGATATATGAGTAATATATTTTTGGAAATAATTTCAAATATCAATGAGATAAATTGTCAAACGTGAATGTGATTATGGGAGACACAAGGAGGGGTGTTTTTTTAAATTGACTAGTTATGTTATGATTGTTAAGAGCTAAAGGGGAGTCTCAAGGGGTCCCACCTACTAGTTATTATTTATTTAAAACCCTTATTATGATTTATTACTTTTCACCCTAACTAAAAAGTTGATTGATTTTTTTTGTTAACTTAACTAATGAAGTAGTTCAACTACTTCAACCAATTCTAATTTTCTTATAGGCAAAAGGAAAGGGAAGAACAAGTGGAGGATAGAAGGAGAAGCATACTAAGGTTTTCTCTTTGAGTTGTGTTGAGATAGTTCAGTTTTTATTCATTCCTTAATTGATCATAAGACTAATTCTTTTTTATGATAGAAGGGTCTTATTGTAGACAACAAGATTCAGGGCTGAATTACATCATTCAGACACTTTTTTTTCAGAGGTGTTGATCTATCTTTGATAGTCTGTGTAGAATTGTTTGTTTTTGAATTAGTTTTCATGACTAACAAAGGCTATTGTGTAGAGTCAAGTGGGAAAAAATATGTGGCAAGTTGATCCAACTTTTAGAGTTTAGTTTTTAATTTTCTGTGAGAGGTCCTTTTGTATGTTTCATCAGGGACGTGTAAGTTTGACTTTGGTCCAAAACTTGTTCACGAAGTTTTGTAAAGAGAATGAATCTTTGATGAATTGGAATGAAATAAAGGATTGATTTATGTCTCATCTGTCTTGATTATCATCTTGGTTTCTTTAATTCTGTCTCTACATTTATTTCAACAACTATTATATTCATAAAATTATATAAATAATGAATTTTCCAGCAAGCTTTTATTCATAAAAAGACTAGCCTAAGCACTTGTAATCAATACTTGTGAGTTAGGATATTATTTTTGATGGATATAAACATAGGGTGACATTCCCGTGTATTTTTCTTTAGCCAAGAATAATATAAAAATTCTTGAGTAAGATCATTTCATATATTTTCCTCAACACCAATGTATTATTCTAGGCTTGTAAGGAAACCCACATTCCTCAACCTTCAAATATTCTTGCTTCGTTTTACAAGTTCTTTGTTTTCACCCTATATGATTGAAAGGAACATGTCTAGTTTCCATTGTAGAAAATATTAAATAACTTATGCAATTTCTAGCAATGTTCCCAAAGTTGTTGCATTTGTAGCATTCAATTTCAAAATTCAGAGAACCAAAACTATTATAATTTATGTCAAACACCTCACGAGGCTTTCTGGGATAATTTCCTTCATAATGATTCTTGGTATTTTTATAGCTACTTATGTTCCAAGTGTTTCTACCCTTTGCATAGGCTCTACAATTTATGGATTTATGCCCAAAATTATTTCAAGCATAACACAAGCCAAGAAAAATATTTTGGTACCTAAGTTTGGGTGGTCTTCTAGTTGGTGTTGTTCTTCTGAAATCATGATCTTATTCTTGGGTATTCATTGCTAGTTGTTGATTCCATGTTTCTCTGAAGCATGATCTTCTTCTTGAATCTTATTTATTTATAGCTTCTATATGTCCTCCTTTAGAGGCTTCCATTCTTCTTTCTTGATGGAACTCTAGATAGTATATGCATAACTTCTTTACTCTGCTTCATTTCTTGTCGTCATAGATCTTGAACCCTCACCGGTATTATTTTTTTTATATCCATGTCCAAAATTTTCATAGAATGGTTTTTTTTTATTGTAGATGATTTCATCCAAAATTTTGGTGTTATTTCCAAAATTTAGTTGGATGTCCTTCTTTTGTAGTTACTTTCTTTGTGAGACTATTTCATCTTCTAGATTCTCTATCATTTTATTATTTTATTCCAGTTGTCTGTTGAGTGTTTCTTCAATCACTTTGGTTTCTTCCAAGTAAATCTTTAGATCTATAATAGTTTTTATGGCTTGTTCAAAAAAATTTCCATAGTTTTGAAAGTCTTCCTTCAATTTACTTAACTCTTCTTTGAGAGACTTTTTTTTCTTCCTTTCTATTCTTAGATCACTTAAGGAATTGATCAAATTTTCCTCAAGATTCACTTCTCCTTATTCTTCATCGTCTCCTTCATTATTTTCAGTAGTTTCCTCTTGAGTCTCTAATGCCATGAAGAGTATTCTTCTTCATTCACTCTCACTATCATCATCTTCATCGGATGATGAACTATCATATTTTGAATACATGATTTTCTTTTTCAAAAATATTCCTTTATTTCTTTCTCGATCTATTTTATAATATTTATTTTCTTTCTTAGGAACTTCTTCTTCATCACTATCTAAACCCTTTTCATAAGGACATTTGGAAGCAAAACGACCAACTTTACTACATTTAAAAAAATCTAAAGGAAGATTATCTTTGTACTCGACGATTCCTCTTTTAGGCTTTCTCACAAAGTTGGTTTCTTCTTCATTGTCTGAATCATCACTATTGTTGGAGCATGACTTTTAACTTGGCTTGTTCTTTCTTTTCTTTAGGATTTGAAATATGCTTCCCTTTTTGATGGATTTTCCTGTTCTGTTCTCATTTCATATGTTGTAAGTATTCCATGTGATTCATCCATTCTCAATGTAGCCAGATATTTTCTTTCTTATAGAGCTAATATTTTAGGATCAAATTCCATTGGGAGAGATCTTAGTATCTTTTGCACAAGAATTGAATATTCAATCTTTTCTCCTAGTCCTCTTATAGTATTCACAATTTCATCAACTTGGAGAAAATAAGATACAATATCTTCATCTTCGTTCATTCTCATATGTTTAATTTGTCCTATGTAAGTGTAAATATTGTCCCCTTTGATCTAGAATCTCCTTCATAAACATTCTTGAGCTTGTCCCATATTTCCTTTGCAAAATGAAAATGCATAACTTTAACAAATTTTTAACTTGTTAGACCACTTAGAATGGAATTCATAGCCTTTTAATTGTATTCACTAAGATTTTTCCTAGAATTATCTATTGGGGGAGAATTTGGTGCAATGTATGCATTTAATACAACTTTCCAAACATCAAATCCTTGTTCCTGCAAAAATTGTCTCATCCTTATGCTCTAAAAAACATAATTTTTCCCATCAAACAACAATGTTCCATTTTTGGTCAATTCTCCCTACTTATCCATGATCTTCCTTCTAGTGGTTAAACTGTTCCTGAAGGAACCCACTCTGATATAAACTATTATAATATTCACCAATACCAAGACGAGGGGTAAATCAATATTGATCACTTTTTACCATTTTTAACATTAAGCACATCATGTAAAGATTAACCATTAACAACTCCATTCATCATCACAAAAATTCCATACATAGAACATAATGATTTTTATGTGGAAACCCAAATAGGAGAAAACCATAGAATATTTTTCTTATATCATGTTAAGATTACATTCATAGGAAGCACAAACTTCTAATATTATCTAGCACCAAATGGAATGAGGCTACAACCCCCTGATTTACAGGCATGAACCTGAAGGAAGCTCCAACTCCCTGATTTTCTAGCATCAACTAGAAGGAGGCACCAAAACCCTGTATTTACTAGCTTAAAATGGAAGCAATCACCCACTCCTTAAAGCACAAGAACCAATATGTTGAATGAATACACCAATATTCTCAATTGAGCACCAACTCAATAAGATATCACCAATCCAAGCTCTTCATACATAGAGTACTTATGACTTCACCTGCATGCTTCATTCCATAGAAAATCCTTCAAACCCTAGAAAACCTCATAGAATCATTCCCAAAATGTAATCATTGATAGAAACACCCACTGACGACAACATCCATACATGGAAATTTTCATTAATGGAAACATCCACTCATGGAAACATCATGACAACATCAAAACCTCATAGCAGTGCATACGTCAACATCACAACCTCATAGCATACCTTGAGTATAAGAAAGTCCTTAAGAGAATCATTTAGAATTCCCTTGCACACTAGAAATACACCCAAACACCTTGAGATCACCTTAATCTTGATCGCTTCATTGGTTGCTCAAAAAATGAAAAATTATATCTTGTATTTATTGTAATTTTGTCCCCAAAAATCAACTTAGTCGACCTCAATTTTTTGGCTGGGTTATCGGACATAAAAAAACATATCTCATCATTGCTAGGGAGTTATAGAGACTTCCATATACCATTGGAAAGGTATCAAAATAGTGTTTCAAACCATGTAAATTATTCTTCGATTTGAGTTAGTTATGTAGGGTAAATTGTCCCTCAAAAATAGGGTATACAAATCAACCAAAAATTAATACTTTCAACAACCTCCATCTTGCAATCTTTATCTTGGACATTTGTAGGATTGTATTATTTATATTGAACATATTGTGGGATCCATTTGTGTACAATGTAAAGTGGGAATGTGGAAACAACCACATTTTATCTTATCACGTGAGGTCCATGCTTAAAAGTTACGCAATAACGAGACCACTTTGGAGTTATATACATTTATGTCAAGGCTCTTCAAGGCTTCTTCAAGTGGACACATCATTATCACTTTTAGGGGATTTTGGGATTTTCTTTAGGGATTATTATAAGGTTGACATCAATGACAACCAATTTTCCAAAAAAGGCTTCATAATACTCTCCTTTAAGATGTACTCATTATATAAATCCTTCATGACCGATCCTTAATGTATTACAATTGTATATTATTTTATTTATGTTGATTAGATTGGTTTAATTTTGGTTTCTAGTTGTTATCTAGTTTTCTTTTAGGCTATTTTTTTTTAATAAAATACTTGTTGGTTGAAATGGTAAAATAATTTCTTGTATTAGATGGAAAGAGAAACAAAGGGCTTGCGTAATGATGCTTTTCCTTGATTTTTTTTGTGCAAAGCTTATTTTTGACAAATAGGGAAACATTGATTTGGTACATTCCCCAAACAAATTCTCTGTGTTAGGGTAAAAATTCTTATCACTAATGAAATTTGTGTTCATCATGTAACCATTATTTTATGAACATTTTATCATCTTACAAGAGGAATATTTTAAAACCAAGGATACTCTATAGTTCCTTTTGTTGCTAAAAATGAACACTCAGAGATTTTCAATCTTCAAATTAATTGTTGGGTAGGTGTTATATTCTTTTGATGTGTGTGGGGGGGTATGTCATGTTTTACGAATGTGTATGAATATCCCATCACCTATCCCTCTTTGTGGGTGTGTGTACCAGGTGATTTCCTAGGGAGGTCCTAGAGGGGTGGGATCGTGGCAACACACCAAAATCATTTTTTTAGGTTGTTTTTTTCAATTTTAGTGTTTTTTCTATTTTTAGGGGTTTTCTAAATTAATCCAAGATTAATGGATTAGGGTTTTGGTAGCTACATAATGCCTAAACGTTTGTGTATATATTGTATTGTGAATGGTGAAATTCATACAATGAAGAGTTGAGAGGTGTGACACTAAGAAAGGATGGTTTTATCCCAATTAAGGGTTTCCAGCATAAATTAATGGCTCACACATTAATTAATTTATGTGTGAGCCATTAGTTAAGGGTTGGTTGAAATGGTAAAGTAATTTCTTGGATTAGATGGAAAGAGAAACAAAGGGCTTGCGTAATGATGCGTTTCCTTGATTTTTTTTGTGCAAAGCTTATTTTTGACAAATAGGGAAACATTGATTTGGTACATTCCCAAAACAAATTACGCTGGAAACCCTTAATTAATGGCTCACACATTAATTAATTTATGTTTTTCTTATAATCTATATGCATTTCTTTACTTCACAAATTTAAAACTTACATGTGGCATCATAACATGTTTTTGGCTTTAGGGGGTTCCTTTGTTGCTTAGGTTGTGGCTCAATATTGATAGATCAAGTTTATCTTGGATCTGTGATAAACATGGGTTCAATGGGAGATTTGCAGTGGTGATTCATGTGTTGAAAGAGAATGATGAGCAGTTCTAGAATTGAGATTGAGAAGTTTAATGGTAAAAACTTTGAGCTATGGAAGGTCAAGAAGGAGGACCTTCTTGTTTATAAAGAACAATGGATCATTGTGGATCCTGGTACATGACCTACAAGTACACAACCTACTAGTACACAAACTACTAGTACACAAACTATCGGTACACAAACTACTAGGACACAAACTATTAGTACTCAATCCACTAGTATGTTGCAAGCATAGATGATTTTAGGGTCTAAATTTCTCCATTGGGATAATTTTCCATGGTTTTTCCCAAAAATGATTTGTTAATTTCCATTTTTTCTAAAAATGTTTTTCCCAAATTCCATAGAATAAAATTATTTCACCTTAAAAGTTGCCAAAATTCTATAGAAATTATATAAAATTCTTAGAAATTTGAATATTTTACAAAACTATCGCCAAACATTTACATTTTTCATATTAAGGACTAGTATGATTATCCCAAGTTTCTACATTTTAATATAAATTTCCATCCTTAAAATCATCCCTGGTTGCAAGAAGATTGGGAGAAGTTGGATAGAAGAGAAAGGAGTATGATTTGACTATGCTTGGATTATTCAGTGTTATTGAATGTGTCAGGAGAATCTACAACCAAGGAACTATCGGATAAGTTGGAGAATTTATATCAGTTAAAATCCTTGGTAAACAAATTGTTTCTTCGAAAGAAGTTATATCATCTTAGGATTGAAGATGAAGATTATGTGACAGAGAATCTAAATTCCTTCAATACTCTAGAAAGTTAAATTGGATATGTTAATATTATGCTTGTAGAAGAAGATAAGTTTATTTCTTTATTATGTTCTTTGCGAGACTCCTGGGGTAATCTGGTTGTACAAATTGGTATTACTACTCAATATGCATTGATTTATGAGGATGTGGTTTCATCCTTATTATCAGAAGAGATGAGGTGGAAAATTGTGGATCGTCATAGCACAAATTATTTATTTGTAATATAACATCCCAAAGATAGGGATACAAATAATTGTTTTGGGGGGAGATCTAAATCTAAAGGTATATCTAAATCCCTGGGAAAATATTTGAGGAGAAGTTGGAAATGTGGTAAAGATAGGAATTATAAGAAAGATTGTAGGTCTAACAAAGTTGATAAAGAAAAAGGATATGATGATTCCTCCTCGACATAAGAGAAAACATCCATAGAAGAAGGAGGTGATTTTTACATGAAATCTATAGCTACACATGAAGATCATAATGTAAGGTTGATCGACTCAGGTAAATCATTTCATATGAATCCTCACATGGAGCGGTTCAGTGAATATAGAAAGCATATTGATGGTGGTGATGTATGTTAGAAAGTTGGCTTAGGTTGATGGACAATTGGTATGGATTGTTGGTTGTCATTGATTTCAACCATTGGAGAGTGATATTTTAGATTGATGTCAACCCTTGGAGAAAGTCTGGTAGCGAATTTTGGTAGCACAAAGGTTTGAGTAATGGACCCAAGGTTGGTTCATGTATAATGATATGTGTTTTAATGTATTTGAAGGTAATATTATTCTAGATGGATAGTACATGTCATTCCATTTCTGGTGGTATGTGGAAATTCACATAACTCCTCATGATTAGAGATTTATGTCCATGTGAAGTTGGAGAACCCTTATGAGTCATCTAGAAGCCCCAAAAGGTCAAAATAATGAAAGTGGTTGCGAAGAAGAAATTGTTTAAATAATAAAGTGAAGTGATGAGTGTAATATAAGTCAAAGTGGATACAAAATAAATTATTTAAATAATAAAGTTAATGGAGAAATTACTAAGTGGACAAGTGGTTAGAAGTGGTGTTAAGAACCAAACTTCAATATAGCATAGAAAAACCTCAGGAAAAGTACTCAACGCCTTGAAAAAGAGATAATTTCAGATAATAAGCCTCTTCGAGGGGG
>SNQJ01S0009736.1:147663-176377 GCA_010110895.2 Picea sitchensis | reverse complement strand
CTTCAGACTTTGGTAACCCTGTAATGAAATCCATGGAAACCTCCTCCCAACACTGACTTGGGATGGATAATGGTTGTAAAAGACCTGGGGTATTAATTGTTTCCACCTTATTTTATTGGCAAACCAAACATTCTTCCACAAACCTTTGAACATTAGTTTTAAGGCCATCCCAAAAAAAATCCTTCTTGACTCTATGGTAGGTTTTCAAAAATCTCGAGTGCCCTCCTACTGGAGAGGTGTGCAATTCCAATAGTACGTTTTGTTTGAGTTGGGAGTTCTTACATAAATATAAGCGATCTTTGTACCATAGTGAATCATTTTTCCATGTAAATGTACTTGATGCACGGGAATCCTACTGCAACCTTTGAATGAGAGTCCACACTTTTTTGTCATTCTTCCATTCATCCATTGCTTCTATTATCCAATCAGGTTGGATGATCGAGATAGCACAGAGAAAGGCCTCAACATATTCATCCTTTATTGAGAGTGCATCTGCCACAACATTTTTCTTCCCCTTTTTATAGACGATTTCAAAATCATAACCAAATATCTTGGTTACCCATTTTTGTTGTTCTTCTGAAGATAGTCTTTATTCCAAGAAGTATTTAAGACTATGATGATCTGTTTTGACCTTGAAGTTCCTACCTATTAGGTAAGGATGTCATTTCTTCAATGCATGTAGTATTGCCATCATTTCTTTCTCATAAATGGATTTGTGTAAGTCCTTTGCCTTGAGTGGTCGACTTTCAAAAGCCAGGGGCCTTCCTTCTTGCATTAGGATAGCACCAATTCCATTTCCCGAGGCATCACATTCGACAATAAAGGTTTTTGTGAAGTCTTGAGTGGTCAAGACAAGAGCTTTACAAATCACCTCTTTAAGTTGTTCAAAAGCTTTAGTTTCCTCTGGAGTCCATCAAAATGCATCCTTCCTAGTTAGTGTCATTAAAGGTGTTGCTATTCTTCCATAGTTCCGAACAAACTTGCGGTAGTAACCTGTCAAACCCAAAAATCCTCTAAGATTCTTTAATGTTTTGGGAATCAACTAGTCCATCATGGCCTTAATCTTGTTAGGGTCTACCTTTACACCTTCATGAGATACAATATGACCCAAATACTCTACCTCCTTTACTCCAAAGAAACATTTGGATGGTTTTGCATATAGTTGTTGCTCGTTTAGTAGTTGTATCACCTTGTCAACATGTCGCACATGATCCTCCCAAGACTTGCTATAGATTAGTATATCATCAAAAAATACTAACACAAATTTTCAAAGGAAGGGCTTGAAAATGGAATTCATCAACCCTTGGAATGACAAATTTTCAAAGGAAGGGCTTGAAAATGAATTCATCAACCCTTGAATGCTGGAGGTGAATTGCAAGGCCAAAAGCCATGACCAAAAATTCATAATGGCCTCTCATGAGTTCGAATGTTTTTTTTGATATCTTCTTCCTTCATTCGACTCTGATGATAATTCCTCAACCTAAGATCCACTTTTGTGGAATAGATTGTCTAATGTAGTTCATCTAACAATTCATCAATGACTGAATGGAAACTTATCTTTCATAGTGATCTTGTTGAGCTCTCTATAATCTGGACACATATGCCATGAGCTATCTTTCTTGAATACCATTACCACTAGTGTAGAGTAAGAACTTTGGCTAGGTCTAATAATTCCAGCCTCTAACATTTATTCAACCATGCGCTCAATTTCACTCTTTTGGGCGTAAGGGTATCTGTATGGCCTGATGTATCCTTCCTATTAAAAGTGTGTATCAAAAAAAAATTCCATCTCAAAGTGGAAATAAACCCTTGGGATCAGCCCCCCAAAAAATGGATAATATAAAGAGAGAACCCTTGAAGTGTTGGGGATGTGGAGAAGAACATTTGTTGAAGGAATTCCCACATAGGAAGCAAGACAATAGGAGAGTTTACAACATCCAAGGAGCTACCATAGTCAATTATGTGGCTAGGAATGTGCCAAAAATATATCCAACCTTGGATAATAGACAACCTGACCACCAAGCTTCAATGATGGAGATAGAAGGTAGGATTTACAGCCATCATGTTTCTATTCTGATCGACCCTCTTTCTAGTTTGAGTTATGTTGCCCCTCAAATTGTTGAGAAATGAAAATAGTAAAACATGCTAAATCATGGCTGGTACAACTAGCCACGGGAAAAAAAAGAAAGGTAACAGAGGTCTTACCAACATACTAATTCATTGTGAATGGGCTATCCACCCAAACAATCTAAACATACTTCCTTTAGGATCATATGACGTGTTACTTGGCATGGATTGGTTGGCTACCCATAAAGAAAAGTTAGAATGTTACAATAAAATGTTAGAATGTGAAGATGAGGAAATGGAGAAAATAACCCTACAAGGAGTTCAAAAAATTGTCTCAATGAGACAAGTATCAGTCCTTCAAGTGAATAAGTATTGAAGAAGAGGATGTTCTTTGTATGCAATACAAGTACTGAACTCTGTTGTGGATAGTAATGTTGGTTATGGAGCCTGATTATATTCCTGATTGAGAGGTCTTTGTTTTCAGTCATGTTTATACCCCATGAAGACTTTACACCCTGGAAAAATGTACTCTCCTCCATGCGGGGGAGTGCAGAGGGGGGGTCACCCCCTCTACGGGGTTCAGGGGCAAGCAGGCTCCTGAAGGAAATGTTTCCTTGTAAATGTATATTGTAATTTCATAGTAAATTTGGACCATTCATTATAAGGTCATAGATCTAATGGTAGAAATTATGTTAGGGTTTTTTTTCCCTAGAAGGAAACCCTCTTTTATGAGGGAAATGTATTGTGTCTATGTATCATTGATAATATTGTATTTTGAGTGAGGATACTGTGAGAGAAAGAAGAGGAAGTTATAGTGGGTGTATTGTAGGTTGTATCCCTTCATTTTTTGGATAATAATAAAGGAAGGACCTAGAAATTTCTCTGGTGGACATAGCCCACACTGGGTGAACCACATATATATGTGTCTCTATTGTATTGTGTATCTTCTGTGTTTTATTTCTACATTTATTTTATTTTATTGATCTGTGATCCTATTTTTCTAACAAGTAACAAAATTTTAGAAGACCACACTATATTAATAGAGTACCAAGATGTGTTTCCAGAAGAGGTACCAGGACTACCCCCATGAAGAGATATTGATTTATCAATAGAACTTGTACCTAGAGTGGTGCCAATGTCTAGAGCACCTTATAGAATGAGTACACCAGAGATTGTTGAGCTCAAACTACAATTTAAGGAGATGTTGGAAAAAGGGTACATCTGGCCTAGCGTATCCCCTTAGGGAGCACCAACCTTTTTTGTGAAGAAGAAGGATGGAACCCTTAGGTTGTGCATAGACTATAAACAACTCAACAAGATGACTAATAAGAATAAGTATCCCTTTCCATGAATTTATGAGCTATTTGATCAACTAAGGGGAGCTATAATATTTTCCAAAATTGAATTAATGTCTAGATACCATCAAGTCCGAATTAAGGATGCATATATACATAAAACAACCTTTACGAAAATTTATGGGCACTATGAATTTGTGGTAGTTCCATTTGGGCCTACTAATGCACTGACCACCTTTATGTGTTTGATGAATAATGTACTCAGTAAATTCTTAGACAGATTTTTGTTGGTCTTCATAGATGACATTATGATCTATTCTAAGAGCATGGAATAACATCAAGAACACCTCAAGCCAGTGCTTCAATTCATAAGAGAACACGAGCTCTATGCAAAGTTTGTTAAGTGTGCTTTCTTTTCAAAAATGGTTAATTAATTAGTCCATGTCATCACTGAGGAAGGAGTGGCAGTTGACCCTGACAAGATCAAATCCATCATGGATTGGCATACACCAAGGGAATTCTCTGATATTAGGTCCTTTATGGGCCTAGAGGGATACTCTAGGAGGTTGATAAAGGGGTTCTCGAGGATTAGTGTTCCAATCACCTCCCTACATAAAAAGGGAGTTAAATTCATTTGGACAACAGAGTGTGAGGAGAGTTTTCACCAACTGAAACAAATTTTAACTAATGCATCAGTGCTGAAAATTGTAGATCCAAACAAGGACATCCTGGTGTGTACATATGCCAACAAGGAAGGACTCAGAGAAGTCCTCATGCAAGAAGGGAATGTAATCTGTTATGAATCCAGAAAATTAAATGAACATGAAATCAATTATGTGACCCATGACTTGGAATTGGCTACCATAGTACATGCTTTAAAAATGTAGAGGCATTACCTTCCAGGCAGAAGATTCATACTTATGATAGACCAAAGTGGGATAAGATACTTGTTTGACCAGCCCAAACTCAATGCTAGGAAAGCTAGGTGGATGGATGTCCTTAGTGAATTTGATTTTGAAATCAAACATATTAAGGGAAACAAAAACAGAGTGGTTGATACCCTCATTAGGAGTATGAAAGTGAGTCACTTGGAAGTTGTGGGTACCTGTAAATTAGACATCAAGGACAGAGTCAGAAGTGCACGAGAAGTAGATTCATTTTTCAAAATTGTGAAAGCATGCTTAGAGAAAGCAACCACAAGGTTGAAGTATGAGGGAAATAAACCACTGAATGATGACCTGCTAACTTACAAGGGTAGGTTGTATATCCCAAATTGTGACGAATTGAAGAGGTTCATAATGGATGAACTACATAAAAGACCATACACTGGTCACCATGGTTATCATAAAATGATCACAACCACCAAGAAACTATTTTATTGGTCGAGAATGAAGAAGGACGTAGCTGACTACTTGGATCAATGATTAGAATGTCGACGGGTTAAGGTGGAGCATGAACATCCAACAGGGTTGTTGCACCCCCTACCAATTCCAGAGTGGAAATGGGAAACCATCTCCATGGATTTTATCACCGTATTGCCTAAATAAACCAATCATAATGATGTCATTATGGTAGTTGTGGATAAGTTGAGAAAGTTTTCTCACTTTATTCCTGTGAAGTCAAATTGCAAGGAAATACATATTTCCAATATCTTCATGCAATAAATATTTAGACTGCATGGCATGCCTAAGGAAATAATATTAGACAAAGTTACAAGATTTACTTCAAAGTTTTGGAAATATTTGTTTCTTGGCTTTAAAACTAAATTGCTATTTAGTATAGCCTATCACCCTCAAACTAATGGAAATACATAGAAGGTAAATCTGGTATTAGAGGACATGTTAAGGATGCATGTTATGCATCATCCTAGGAAGTGGGAAGACTGGCTACCACTGGTATAATTTTATTATAACAATGGCTATCAAGAGTCATTGAAGATGATCCCTTTTGAGGCTCTCTATGGTAGACAGTGCAACATTCCAATTCATTGGAATAACCTAGTAGACATAATAACCATTGGGATAGAACTATTAAAATAAATGGAACAACAAATAGTTAAAATAAAACGAAATATGAAGGTAGCTCAAGATAGGCAGAAGAGATATGCATAAAAAAATAGGATTCCTAGGGAGTTCAAAGTAGGGGATCATGTGTATCTTTGAATCAGACCAAGAAGAAGTTCCTTTAGAATGGGAAATTGTTCCAAGATGGAACCTCGGTTTTGTGGACCCTTTGAAATTTTGGGTAGAGTGGGATATGTAGCATTTAAACTAGCACTTCCTCCCATCGTAAAAGCGCATAATGTTTTCCATGTTTCATTATTGAAGAAATATGAAAACACACTAAAAACACTAGATATATGATGGGTGTTCTATATGCACTAAAAGCACACTAAAAACCCTCAATTAAATTGTCAACCCGGGGTAAGTAAACTTAGAGTTGTAGAAAAATATATGCCAAGGTAGAAGGGTTGGTAGTGGTATAGTATAACTAAGGAACTAGTTATCTAAGGGCTAATCTATTGAAGCAAATCTATCTAATGATCAAACCCTGCTAAGAAACTCAAACTATTTATCCTAAGTAACCTTTGAATGAAGGATCGATGGATAGTTCTAGGAAAGCAAATGAAAACCCTAATTAAAGTAAACTAGTTCAATCATAACAATAAGCAAAAGCAAACTATTTATCTAATAAGCAAATAGAAACACCAAAACTACTTCAACTAGCCTACTTAGATTCAATAAGAAACTATCCTATGAAAGAAAGAAAATAGACAAGCAAGCAACTAACCTATCAAAGCAAGAATAGACAAGTAAGCAACTAAGCTATTAAAGCAGGTAAACAACTAACTAACCTAGGATGACTTATGCAACAAGTAAACTAATCAATAAGAAACTAATTAAACTAAGAAACAAGTGAACTCTATTCTTAAACTAATCTTCAAAACTATTTCTAATTTACAAAAGGAAATCTACTAAATTGAAACCATTATGATAATAAAAGAAATTAACAACTAATCTCTATGATAAGAAAACTATCCCTTAATCTACCAAAGAAAGAAGACTATCTATCCTACAACACCAATAAAATTGTCTTCTAATCTATGAAAGCAAGACAACTATCTTCTAATCTATGAAAGCAAGAAAAACTCAAATATAGTGCTGATGGTTATGTCTTCGGTGTCTTATGATATCACGATGGAACTTGAAAATGAATGATAATTCAAGAGGGATAAACTCGATATTGACTTCAATAGAAAAGTGAAAAGTGTGAATTAGACAATCCAGTGAGAACTTAGCCATTATGGAAACAACATCAATTATCCTACATATCCATGTGATTATTGATCATGCATTAATCATCAATAGTATAAAGAGGCTAGGCTAATAAAATCAATTGCATTCTATACTAATGAAGCAAATTCATACTACGCTAAACTCAATAATTAACTACAAATTGAAATTGCAATCTTGATCTAAGAAATAAATTGCATGAAGGAAACTAAACTAGTCCTATCTTAACAATTCAAATTGCAAAAAGAGGAAGTACTCATAAGCAAAATTTAAACATTATTTCAGCATATGACAAGAAAGCAAATCAGAAACAAAATGACGAATTAAATAAATAAAGCTAAATGGTAATTAGATCAGCAAATTAAAATTGAAAACTAAAGGCTAATGAATATCCATCCACCGAACCCTGTCAAAGAAAGCATGAATTAAAAATTATGTTTTAAAACTCTGTTTTTATCACCTATTTCAGAATAAAAGAAAACTTAATTTATCATCTAGTTACACACATGGTTAGTATCTAAACTTGCAAGATTGCTTCTACTAACTAAAGAGTCATTGTATATTAACAACATTCCTCATAATAACCTGCAAAACTAAATTAAACCAATTAAACTATAAACAACAATTTATATAACAAAGAAGCAAAATGGCAATTCATGTACATGAAAAGAAATAAAAAAGACATCTACGCTATCTAATTCACAAGAAAAATCATAGGATAGTTACCCAGACTGTTGGTTCCCCCCCCAACAAGTCGTGGTTACTCTTCAAAGGCACACCACGAAATTCAACAAAGCGATTTCACCATTAAAAATAAAAACACAGGGTTTACACAATCTGGCAAAGAAAAACAGATTTGAAATTTGTCTTTATCTCTAACTCTATATTCCTGAACTTCTTAACTATTGTCTGACCACTTAAGTGGTATTTATAAGCTTTAGAGGTTGATAGGTCAACCAATGGAGGGTCTATCCTCTTCTAAAAATAGTAAATTGCATTTAAGATGTCGTAACTGCCAAAATGAGGTGAACCAATAATCACCCAACATAACAACCCAAATTGACTTGTCAAGAGTTCAGTAGCTGGAGGCCATGAGCATGAGAAAAACCCATGTCTCTGATTCTCCCATCACTGGCCGCCAATACCATAACCACCAAATCTCCCATCGTTTTTGTGCAGGACAGAGTGTCAGATGGAGTACCAGATTGAGTGCCAGATGGAGTACAAGACTGAGTGCTGGAAGCAAAAACAAGCTGCTATTTTTCCCTGTGACATACAAAACATGAATTAGTCTCTTGGGATCATAGAAACATACTGATTTAAACTCGAAATCATTTCAAAACATGAATTATACATACCTGGTGTGGATTATAGCATTCTGACAAAAAAACTCTTCAAAAACTTCTAAAAACATGAAAACGCATATACACATTCAGAAAAAAGGATCTAATTAACGTCATAAAATCATTCATATCACGGGCCCAACAATTCCATTATGGTAGTTGTGGATAAGTTGAGCAAGTTTGCTCACTTTATTCCTATGAAGTCAAATTGCAAGGAAATAGATATTTCCAATATCTTCATGCAAGAAATATTTAGACTGCATGGCATGCCTAAGGAAATCATATCAGACAAAGTTACAAGATTTACTTCAAAGTTTTGGAAATCTATGTTTCTTGTTTTTAAAACTAAATTGTTATTTAGTATAGCCTATCACCCTCAAACTAATGGACATACATAGAGGGTAAATCCGGTATTAGAGGACATGTTAAGGATGAATGTTATGAATCATCCTAGGAAGTGGGAAGACTGGCTACCACTGGTAGAATTTTATTATAACAATGGCTATAAAGATTCATTGAAGATGATCCCTTTTGAGGCTCTCTATGGCAGACAGTGCAACATTCTAATCAACTAGAATAACCCAATAGACATAATAACCCTTGGGATAGAACTATTAAAATAAATGGAACAATAAATAGTTCAAATAAAACAAAATATGAAGGTAGCTCAAGATAGGCATAAGAGCTATGTAGAAAGCAATAGGACTCCTAGGGAGTTCAAAGTAGGGGATCATGTGTATCTTCGAATCAGACCAAGAAGATTTTCCTTGAGAATGGGGACTTGTTTCAAGCTATAACATCGGTTTTGTGGACCCTTTGAAATTTTGGGTAGAGTGGAATATGTAGCATATAAACTAGCACTTCCTCCCATAGTAAAAGTGCATAATGTTTTCCATGTTTCATTATTGAAGAAATATGTACATGAGTCTAATCATATAATTGAATGGTCTATGATCCAAGTGGAACCATAAGGAGAATTCATGCCAGAACCATAATTCATACTAGATAGGAAAGAGATCCCACTCATGAACAAAACTATTTCCCAGGTCAAGGTCTAGTGGAAACACTTTGGACCAGATGAAGCCACATGGGAATTGGAGGATGCCATGAAACATGCATACCCATTTTTATTCATTGTTGTACATAAAAACCACAACAATAGGTAGAACACCGGGGTGGTGTTCCTTTTAAGGGGGAGGGGATTGTAACACCCTTGTTTCCCTCAGATTGTAAATATTATTATGGTTGTGAACAAGACTATGGACAGATATGTCATGTGAATGTTGGAAAAACAATGAACCTTTCTATAGAGGGTAATGTATATATTTTTTATTAAATAAAAGGAAATTGTGGTGTGACTTTTGAAAGTGGTTTTCCAGTATATATCATGATGTGTGATAGGGTTGGTAAGGGGAACCCATAATGGTGAGATGACCCCTTCCAGGTTGGTACTCTGCTTGATATAAATTGCGCAAACCTAGAATAGTATTTTAGCCCATAAAACTTAATTACCAGTTAGGTTGGTAGTTGGGAAGTCTTCCTCAAGAATCAACGAGGAGATGGGCAGAGGACCCATATGGAAACATCCTGATCTGACCCATGGAATCTTGCTGGAAAAGGAAAGAAAAGGAAGGAAAAATCGTGGGAAGAGGGAATAATAAATGAGACACTCAAATGGGTCTGAGGATTGTTTCGAAGAAGAGAAGAGCACGTGAGGCTCTCTAGTTTTAAAGGGAACTAAGAAATAAGTTGTTATTGTTACATGAATGATTGGAAATTTTTTTCTAATAAAGATTATAAACACAACTACAATGGTTGAGTGAATAATCCGAGCGAATCCCTTGCTTGGTAGATAGAAAAATGAATTGTCAGGTTCATGTCGGAAAAGGAGAGTAACCGTTGTCCCTTGTTGTTGCTAATATTAAGAAGAACCCCTCTCATGGCATCATGATATATCTAGGGGGTGTCCATTTGAGGAATAATCCAAGATAAACCATGCCTATGGTTCGGTGGAAAAGGGAACCCGGTTCAACAATTGCCAACTAATTTCCAAGTTTCAGATAAGTGTGATTCTAAGGTTATATTGTATTGATTGGTTTTGTTATAGAATGAGTTTTCTTGAGATAATAATGACATAATTTGTTTATATGTTGAATGGTAAAAATTGTAACTTTGATGGCATTATGGCCTAGGAAATTTGAAGTAGAATTTGAATACCATATTCTGTCAATGGATTTTGTTGAATCCTGTTTAGCAAAGGAGAACTGTTATTAATGGGTTTTAAATGAAATATGGGAAAAATGGCAGTTGACCTTTTGTTTGAGTCTATTCATGCCAAACCTCAAAAATAATTTTCCAAGGATCAATTCTACAATTATAGAGTCGAGACAAACTCTATAGGGCTGATTTGAACTCGTTGATCCCTTGAACTTACCTTTTTCCTTGTTATAAATTTCAAGATCTGTAGATGAAGGGAAATTACTTCAAACCATCCTTCCAAGTGACCATAGGCTTGATTCCACATACTTAACCAAATATTGGATAAGAATGAAGTGTGTATCCCTCTAGGGCTTGTCAAAGTCCCATATGACTAGGGTCCTAGAAACCTTCACTACACTCAAAAGGAGATAAGATTTTCAAGCTACGGGACTTCAGAGGTCCAGGGCTCTAGGATTTTTGAACCTCACAACACTCTGATTTTGTTCAAGGAAACCTGCGGGCATGGTTACCTGATGATTTGACTGAAAATTGGAAGTTTCTTATCTGTTACCATGGGATCCACCTTCGTGTTAAACCCCGACCAACTCCTCAGTCACAGGGACTTTCTACACCATTTATCATGATAAAATATCGATGGTATAATCGTTGTCATATTCTTCTTATGGATCTATGGAGGATAAGACACCTGAACCATCTACCTCATCAAGCAGTCAACGAGATTTTTCTACTTCGTGAATTTGTGGCTCATATAACCCTGAATCCTTCAACCTATCTAGACTATTACTGAACAAAGGGGCCACAGAGTAGTTAATAGTAGATGTTATTCATCAATACTCCTAATTATCCTATCCTTTCACTACTCCCGATCAAACAACCAAAAGGGATCCCAAAGAATATCATATCAATGGTTTGCGTGACTTCAAGACTTCAACCATCAGGATTTCGAGAGTTGAAGTAGAGTGAAACATGGGCTATGTCCTGAAGGTAAGATATTACTTAATTAACTGGATTAAATAAATCTCATTATTATCCTTAAGTTACCATCGTAGGTATGCATGTGGGACCCTCTTCGGGACTCCAAAACTTCAGGACTCCGGGGCTCTAGGAAAACGTGAGGATGTAGGAAGGTGGTTTAAATGACAAAGCACTGAAGTTTCCCTTGTTGTAGTGTCGATCTCCAACTGGATGGGCCCACATACGCCATATTCATGTGGCATGCTTGGATGGTCCCATGGGGTGTCATGGGATTGGTCAAGAGTCAGGTGTGGGACCCCCCCCTTGTCACGTCTAAACCATGTGGTAAGTGCAGATAAATCTCAACCGTTGAATCTAAGGGTGGATAGAGATCCACCATATATTCTAGAGGAGAAAGAGACTTTGGGACTTTGGGTGTCCGGGGATGTTGTAGACCTATACAAGAATGGCGAAGGGCCAAAGGCCTAGTATTCGTGAAGACCAGGAGATGCTCCCTACAAACAGTAGCCACATCATCGTGAGGGGGTGGTGACCCATGTCATGACCATGCCTTTTCATACAGTGTGAGAGTGTTGAATCTACATCGATGCCATGTGGCGAAGGGGATGGTCGTCGGCCAAGGACACCCTAAAAATGTTAGAAGGATATAACTTTCAAACTAGAGCTCAATTTTTGGAAATGTTTTAGTCATTGGAAAGCTATCGGTGGGCATAAGGTGATGATGTCCTCAACCAAGGAATTCATGGAATTGTAGGAAAGTGGAAAATTTATACCCCCATCCCTTAAAAGGATACTTAGGGGGTCAGGTGTGTGACAACTACACTTCCAAGAAATGACAAATCAATTTCCAAATTAGAATGAAGATCCTCCAATAAATCACTACACCTAAGAGAAAGACAAATCACCAATGAATATTCAAATGGAAACCCTTGATGGATTTCCCCTATGTTTAGCTAGGGTGGATATCTCACCATTGAAACCAAACTAGTTATGGAATGGTTTTCCCCAAAGTCCTAACAAAAACACTAGCTAAAAGAGCACTCCAATAATATGTCAAATCATCATGAGGAAAGGTGAAGTTCCACCCTTCCTTTATACTTCTTCGGACCCCTTCTAGATCTTTCCTCTCTTTGAATAAATCCACTTTGTAACCCTTTTGAAACTTCCTTTTAATACCAAAAAATGATTAGTTCACTTTTAAGACATTCCCAGATGTCATAAATCCATTTCTCATCATTCCAACCTTTAGATCTTTCCATCCTGGTTCCAACGAGCTATTACACTCATGTATCCCTTTAGATAGTATGGTCCGAATAAAAAATTTAGTGTATTTAATTAAATTATTCCCAATAACAACCAATATTATGGAAATAATCATAATGCCATGGAACTAAGAGTGGACTATGTGGAAATGAAGTTGATGACGAAAGATGGTTTATCAACTAGCTTGGGCTCTATATAAATCCTCTAAATTTCCTGAGCTCACTTCTAACCTCACTTTACTCCTCTAACCAGGATGGCATAAACTCACAATGTTTCCTTTGAATGCAGATCAGGAGAATCCTAGAATGTGGACATTACAATCCTCCCTTCCAAAGATTTCTTGTCCTCAAGCAATTCCATCACAACCTTTCACTCCATTAACTGGGCCATACTGAAACTAAAAATAATACCAGGGTCCCAAACCACCCTAGAGGATGTGAAGTATCCTATGCTCAATGCATTATCAAGAAAGGTCAAGACATAAGAGGCCTCCTGAATACTGTCGTTAAGTAGAGAAACTCGATACTGTAATAACTTGATCAACTCCTCAAAGAAATTTTATGTTAGGCAACCAATATCCTGAAAACAAGAACCGAGTCTCGTCTCAATGTCAGTTGTTGAATTGTCTATTACTGAAATCTCAAGGTGCCAAGATAACTTTATAAAGGAACCACCATGATGAAACTATGCCACCCTGATCATGGTCATCCAAACATCGTTCCCAACATGCATCGTTCTCTCCTGGAAATATGAGCTAAAATACCTTTAAGGGTTGAACGTAATACCCAACATAGACATCCATGTGAATTCATGACCTACACATCCATTTCCATACTGAATCTCAAATATCAAAAAAGGAAGTTTTTCCTGATCACTGGTAATAACTCTAAACTGCTCATGGACTCTAAACATCTCTCCACTAGATAGATCTGTCCTTTGTGCTTCCCCATACTCTCAAGACATTTTCAGAAATTGCATGAAATTTGATGATTGATCAATTTCTACACATATATCATCTGCTTCGTGCACCCTCGATAAACCTATGATGCAATCGATCAACATGCTATCCCACTCTTGATTAGAAATGGGAAATGGATACATCAAGCTTTCTATATGAGTTTTCCCTGACCTGTACTGTTGACGAGTCATATACTCATCTGCAACGTCCCTCCATGTGAACCTCTCTCGGACCTGCCTACAAGTGATAATGTCACCAGGGTCCCAAACTAGTGTGTATGATGTAAATCACTCTCTCCTCGTAGCACTAATATGCAAGGTGCTAATACAAGAATCTATCTAATTTCCTATAATAATCCATGTAGTCATAAGCTGTGTAAACTCTATCAACTCTCCAGAATACCACCCCTACAAGAAACCAGTCCTAAGCATCCCAAGGGTAATCTCTGGAAGGTGGAGACTAACCATATCATCTATTTTGATTGTCAAAATTTCAAACACTACAGTGTCAGGGTCCCATGAAAATCTCTAAGAGGAACCATCGTGATGGAATTGCACCCACCTGATCATAACCATATGACCCCCATACTCAGACTATGATTTCCTCTCATGGACCCCCTATTTGAAATCCCTGAAAGGACTGAAGTCACTACCCTAGATCATGCCTCACAAAAACATCTTAGTGAATTCAAAGTCTTCCAACTTGTAGATCGACTCAACCTTGGATATTGTAAGGGAAAATATATCTCACCAAATATCAACAACTCCTCTCACAACATCCCCACAATGATGCAATACAATCACTGATACGATCTTGTCGATCATCCTCGTCATCTAAAGCAATCTATCATTCCGAAGAATGCTAGAATCCCAACAAATTGGAAGTCTTCCACTCCCAATTCCTTCTAAAATCTCTTTGAACCGATCCAACATAGTCTATATATCCTCCTATACACTTTGCTCACTACTCACAATTCCTCTTGTCTCATCCAAATGAATCCAATGATCCTCTCTTTTCCCGCTATATACTCTAAGGGAATTAAATATAAACACTAGGTTCCACCACCACTTCTTGTAAGACTGGAAAGAAACTAATTTTTTGGTCAACTCTGAAGTGCTGGTAAGTTGGTTTTCATTGATGTCAACAAACATGGTTTTCATCAATGTTAACAAATGTGATGGGTGCATTTGAATAAGTCTACAAGAATCCCCAGAGGTGTGGTCATGAATCCTGAAGTTGTTTAAGGAAAAAGAGGATGAAGTACAATGCAAATGCATGTACCACAATCATAGATGGATATTCCTTGTCATTCCATTTCCAATGGTAGGTGGTATGCCCTGCAGTTCCTCGCAGTTGAGGATATATTCTCTCTTGAAGTTGGAAGCCCCAGAAAAAGGTTAAGAAGCCCTAAATGGTTGAAAGTCATTAATTAAAGGGGAAAGTGGTTGCAACAAGAAAGAAAAGGTTTCCCCTAAATTCAAGTAAATAATTTACTTGGGAAAATTATAAATGCACTTCAAGAAGCCTCTTATAAGTACATTTACACACACAATTTTATTGAATATATTCTATGTGAGGAAGTAAAATATCGGTGAGTCTGCGATAACGAGTCTGAGGAAACAAATGAAGTGTGAAGGTGAATGTCTTAGAGTTGCAGAGGACAGTGAAATTTTCTGAGAATCCATAGTTTGGTTGAGCCCCATGGGTCTAATACGGGTGGATATCGGTGGCTACCCACCTTTTCCAAATGGCTCAAAATATTTTTTTGGCAATTTTGGTAATTTACTATTTTTAGCAGTTTTTCACTTCTGGAGTTGTTTTGAGGCCCTAAACAATGTTTTTTGGGAAAATGGGGAAACATATGGAAGTTCCTATGATATTTCCCCTAAAATGAATCTCCTCGATGATACCTTTCCAATGAGCTATCATACGCCTAAAACGAATATCGTATGCAAAAGTTATGACCCTGGGAAGTTGATGTGCTAACTTACCCAAACGGGGCCCACATGACTTTTGGCGCTTCATCTCCTAGGGTTAGGTTTTTGGATGTCTATGATTTTAGGAATTCCCGTTTATTATAAAAAGGCCTTCAGATCCTCATTGTAATCATCTTCTTTTGAATGAGCGTAGCCGTCATATCTCTTCTCAGAGATAAGCCGCCACCATTCCAGCAAGCTTGTTTCCACTGCATTTTACAGTTTCATCTTATTTCCTTATTGAATAGAAAACTAATTTTACTGTATATTTGTTATTTTTTGTTAAACACCTGTTAATAATCTATATTCATTTCGTTCTTCTCATAAAATCCAGATTAGGGTCAGACTATTGCTCTCCTGCAAGGCACCCCCGTGGGTCATTTAGTGCCAAGGAAAATATTTGTCCAGCGAGACTAAGTTAGAACTAAGGAAAGATTATTATATCAAGTTTTTGAGGTTGATGAAGGTATGTATGTATGTTATCTAATCCACCAAGTCTGTTATAGAATCACAAGTATGTTTTACATGTGTTTTGAGGCTTGCATCTTGGAAAGTTTGGCACATGCTTAAGACATGTCTTTGTGAGTTTTGGTATATTCCTTGAGGCACATATTGGACACTTGGAATATGGTTTGTTGTATGGTATATTCTTGAGGAATATCATGGGTGATATGGCACATGCTTGAGGAACATATTGGTGATGTTGGTACATGTTGAGACACATCTTGGTATGTCATGGTACATTGTTAGAGGCATATCTTGGCTAACTTGGTATCTGGGTTGGTATATGTCATGGTAATGTTTTGGCACATGGTTTAGGCACATCATTGATGTTATGGTGAATGGTCTATTTCATTATTGAGACATATCATAAGTGATATGGTATATGGATGAGGCACATCTCATGGTACATTGTTTATGGTATATCTTGGTACATGCATGATATGGTACAGGTTTTGGTAGATGGTTGATACATGATATGATACATGTTTTGGTGCATGGTTGATGCATGATATGGTGTAGGTTTTGGTACATGTTTTATGTATATGGTAAATGGTTTATGGATATATAACATGCTTTTTATGGAATATGGTTTGATGCACATATTGGTGATGGTTTTGGTATCCATGTGAGTGGATCTGGTTATAGTTGGATTATGATGGTATATCAGTGACAGAGATAGTGAAAGAGACAATGATAGGGACACTAACAGGTTGGATGATTGGTTGATCACTAGTTACAGGTTTATGTGATAGTGAGCATGACAGGTTGACAATGACAGTGGTCGGTTGATGTATCAGTGGTAGTGGAAGTGGCAGTATCAGGTAGTGATAGGTTGAGTCTACACTTATATTTTATGGAGGAAGGACGAGGAAAGGAAAGGGGTTAGTATCCTTCTTCCTATTGGAGCCAAAGAATATAGGGAGTTAGAGCTTCCTTCAAGTTGGATCTTGTAAAATAGGGTGTTGGATCCTCCTTCTAGTTGTATATGGATAATTCAAGGAGTTGTAGATTCCTTAAGGGCGTNCTGTGGTTTTCTCCCATTTGGGTTTCCACGTAAACTATGGTGTAGTTTGTATCTGTGGTTGTTTATTATGCATTGATGAATGATATTGTTTATGATACAATAATATACTGAATGCATAAGTTATAAAGTATTGAATATTGATGATAAAGTTGAAGTTTATATATTGTTAATGAAAGTGGTAAAAAGTGTTCATACTAATTCACCCTCCCTCTTAGTATTCCAACAATTGGTATTAGAGCAGGTTCCTTCAAGAAACAATATAATCATTGGAAGGAAGATCATAGAGTGCACTAAAAATGGAACACCAGTGTTTCATGGAAAGAACTATTCCTTTTGGAGCAGAAGAATGAAAACATTTATACAAGCACAATGATTTTATATATGGAAATAAATAGTATATGGATACACAACACTTGCCACTCCCCCAAAATATATATATGGAAATAAACTCAGTGAAAACAATTCAAGGGATATGAATTCTATTTTGAAAGAAGAAATAAAGATATCATAATGAAGTCTGGAAGCAGACCTGTGCCTATCCTACTCCTTGATCCTAATATGATGATATCCCATAAGAAGTCTTATCATCAAGGGATATGCTTCCCTTTTAGGCTAATCCATCCACTCGTCGATCCTAAGAAATATTATCTCAATGGTATGTTTGAGGAATCTGTTAGGAGGTATCCCCGAAAGAAACACCCCACAACTACACTATAAACTTTTTCGTACCAATGAATACCCATGCACTCTTCTGGATATCATTGAATCATCATGTATCATCTTGAATCCTATAGGTTCTACTGTATCCATTACTCTACTAATGTCGCCTGGACTTGTATTCCAGAGCGTACCCAAGTCTGTCATATACCTATCCACCCAATATATGGATGCATATACTTCCTTGTGCTCAACTACCTCCTCCATAGCTAAGCCTTGAGCCTTTAGTTTGATCTCCAATAGAAGAGGCTCATGATCCCCACATTGAAAAATAGGTTCATGGTGAAAACCCTCTGTGTAAAACTTCTCCTCAAGCACCTGCAATTTTGAATTCTCCTCATGCAAAATCATCACAAGAGGCTCCTCCCTCGAATCATGAGTGCAATTCACACCTTCATGTGTCAAAAATTTCAATGATGAAGAGTGTGCCCAAATTATCTAGTAACAAATCTCCTTAACCTCCCTTTCCTTGTCTTCAGTGAACTTAATAGAAAGGTCCCTATCCATGAATAGTTGCAGCTAATTGGATTTCATTTGTTCTTGTGCTTATTTGATGATGTGCATTGGGTAATAGTGACCCCATATGAAAATCCCCTTTGTATCACGTCTAAATGGGTTCTCCACATAAGTTCTTCAATAAATTTATGGGCACCATCTACTCTTGTAAACACCTACACAATTTGTTCCTCTGCGACCAATAATTGATTCTCCAAATATTGCAATGTTAAGGATCTTTTTTCAATTTCATCATTATGTCAAGGTACAATTGTATACTCATCATCATCGACATCATAAATGAAATAGGGTGTTGAATCCTAATCATGCATAGGTTCTCTCACACTTGAACTACCCTCATCATAAGCATAGTTATTAGGGAAAGATGTTGGATCCTCAACATCATATGATTGGTAAATTTCCTCATAGTCATCATAAGATGTTGCATCCTTATCATTTTCTAATTCATTAGAGGTATACCCATCCAACACACTAGTGTCATCAGCATCATTAGTCATCTCTAATGATGTATCATAGGATTGTTTTTGGTCTTACTCTATGCATACATCCTCAACATGCCTAAATGTGCTTGCCTCCACCTATCCTTCCTGCTCATCTCTCTTCAATTTATGTCGTGTTCCTTTAAACGAATCCTCATCCAAACCCTTGGGCCAACTTCCATACTCAATCGCATATTTAATTTTTGTTAGCTTCTTCTTGTTTTGCTAAAGAATTTTCTAAGTTCATCCATGTATTCTTGGTTTTCCTTCATCCTTTCTTCTATAATAAACCTAGGTATATTTGGTATAATTTTTTTCCCAACTCTTGTAAGTTTGTTTCCCCTTTAATTTCGTCAAACTCTTGATAACACATACCCCTATATTATTATAATAGTATATCCTATCTTCTATTATGCTTGTTATGTGTTTTGGATGTAACAACAATTTTGTGTTCCTAGTAATTTATTGGTTGCAGCAATATATGTGACAACAGGAGCACAAAGATATAAACTATTGTAACAACAGGACAATGAATCCACCCCTCAATGAAATGTATAAGTGAAATGGCCCAAACTTAGATATGAAACACTTGTTGGTGATTGATACTATCCCAAGGAGAAGTGGACAATAAATGTGTCATTGTAATGGCGACTTAAATGACTCTTCACTACCTAACTAAGTAAATACATCCCTACTCATAAATTGGCCCCAAAGAATATGAAGATAATACATACAGGATGACAAGACCAATAACTTTGATACCAATGTGATATCCCTAGGGGATATATGCTATGATATTGAAGAATTCAATGTTTATCTATATATCTTTGGCAGACATGTTTCAAACAATGTTTTATTGTTGATTGGAAAATTTTATCAAACAATTTGCAAGTAATTCAACCATGGGAATTGTTTCTAAAATATTGCTTACATCTAACATAAACATGGGAAATAAGAGATAATGATGGCATTTTATTGTGAATGGTGAAAAAAAATGAAATATACTCCAACAACAATAACTAAACATTGCTATGCAACTGTAACATCCTCCTAAGCACACAAGTAACAATAAGAACACGAAAAAGTGATGCCAATGTCCTTACTGAAGATGGTGTTTCATTGTTTCAAATCAAAATAGGATTGGAAACCCTCCCAAGTAGGAAATAATCCCATGGTTTTCCTCCAACCAACCTCTTCTCAACCAAACAGACTCACAACCCTCTTATACTCATGCAAAATGGACCATAAGAGGTCCCATGCTCACATATAAACCCTTATGTTGTCTCATGTACTATTCATTGCTCCTCCAAGTGGGTTTGCGACCTCATCTAAATTCTGTAGAAAAATTTAATGGTAAGTTTGGCCCTCCAAACACCCTTGTGACCTGTCCTTATCCCTCATCTTGTAAATGAGAATAAAATTGACCCTCTAGCAACCATGATTCCCTTGTGGATTCTAAAAACAATAGCATGAACGATTCGACCCACCAATGTGACTTCACTAACCTGCCAAGAAATTCAAAATCAGATTCCAAAGAAGAATGAAGATCCTCCAATAAATAATGTCACCTGTACTGAAGACAAATCACCAATGAATATCCAAATGGAAACCATTGATGGATTTCCCTATGTTTAGTAAGGGTGGATATCTCACCATCGAAACCAAACTAGCAATGGAAGGGTTTTTCCCAAACCGTAACGAAAACACTGATTACAAGAACACTCCAATAAGATGTCAAACAATCATGAGGAAAGGTGAAGCGTCACCCTTCCTTTATACTTCTATAAACCCCTTCTATATATTTCCTCTCTTTGACCAAATCCACATGAATATTAAATCCACTTCATAACCCTTTTTAAACCCCCATTTAATACCAGAAAATGATTAATTGGCTTCTAAGACATTCCTGAATATTGGGAATCGCTTTCTCATCATTCCAACCTTTAGATATTTCCATCCCAGTTCCAACGAGCTATTACACTCATGTATCCCTTCATATAGAATGGTCCCAATAACACATTTAGTGTATTTAATTAAATTGTGCCCAATAATA
The DNA here is from genome assembly GCA_010110895.2 of Picea sitchensis. Classification (NCBI taxonomy): domain Eukaryota; kingdom Viridiplantae; phylum Streptophyta; class Pinopsida; order Pinales; family Pinaceae; genus Picea; species Picea sitchensis. Next base: position 155,694 of record SNQJ01S0009736.1, on the reverse strand, counting down.
ACCAAAATTGTGGAAATAGTCGGAACACCACCGAACCCAGAGTGGACTATGTAGAAATGATCTGGATGATGAAGGATGGTGAATGGACTATCTTGGTCCCCATACAACTCCTCCAAATTTACCTATCTCACTATTAACCTCACTTTAGTCCTCTAGCCAGGCTAACATAAAATCGTGAGGTTGCCTCTGACTGTGGAGTAGGGGAATTCGAGAATGGGGACATGACACCCAAAAATATCAAATCCTCTTCTCTCTCTCACTTGAAAAATACCTCTTCACACTTCATTGACCATGAACCTCAAAGCCTCAAATCGATTCCTTTTTCATGCTTATCCACCACACACACTCGAAACTGATTTGGGAGTTGTCGTTTATAAACTCCATGCTCTCATGGATTTGTCCATATACCCCCCCAAAAACAAATATGTCCATGGATTGAAATTTGAATCCCTTTAATTTCCTTGACATTGAGTTGTATGGAATTATTTTCAACCCATCCAAAATTCCTTCTATGGCACAAGATCTTTCTCATAAACCATAGTACAACATTCAACACTAAAAAACCATCCGATGCACCTAGATTAGATCATGGTCGTTGATTTTCTCGTTTCCCACCAAAATGTGCAACATGACCTCAATGCTCAATACCCATCAGATATTCTCTTTGTTTAATCACAATAGATTTTTTTTTTCTTCCACCAGAACATATTGTAAGGATTCATCAACCATCCAAGAAGGACCTTGAAGAAATCACAACCGTTAATTTGTTCTCTATCTAACAAAAAAAACAACATATCCTTGACTCGCAGGAGTCATTCGATCTATTACTTGATTTCATATTTACCATTGATAGCATTTCTCATATTGTGACTATCATTGTACCGGGATAGCGATCCCCCAAGCCTTTAATCACTACACCGTTTCCTCAATACTTCCAGTCTCCAATGTGGAACCACACCACAAAATCATGCTACTGGGCCATTGGGATTTCAACAATGCACTGCTCCTTCAATCGTACAATATAAAATATGTCGTTATACATATGGTCTCCATGTGGACTATCATACACATGTGCTAGGCAATGTGGTTGTTGTCCTTAAGCTCTCATGGAAGGTGTCATGGCCTCTACGTGTCTCTAGTGATGTGGCATTTGAGTTGGCCCACTAGGCCCCTGGGACATTCACTTATCTTATACTCTTCTTTCTCTTGGTTTCTCAATATCAAATATGGTGGAACCCACTACCATAGAACTAGTCTATCGGCCCATCGGGTCCCTGACCTACCATGCCCTCAACATTCACGCCTTCAACCATTCATCTGATATCAGTGTGTCATAGTTGCTGACATGGCCTCCATGTGGGTTTTGTTTGCATGTACTGATTGATGTGGCATTGTACGGGGTCTGACATGTGGCACTATACGTGTTTTATTTTGTGGCACTGACGTGGCCACTGGAGCTGGCCCACTGGGGTATTGATGATCATCCCATCAAAACTTCAATGTTGCAAAGTGTTCAATATCCTAATATCTGATATGGTTATATTGGACCACCTAGGCACCGACTCTCGGGCCACCAGATCCCCCCCAATCCATTAACATTTTTCTTCTTCTTTCTCTCGATATTCAATATAAATTGGGTCACAAACCTTTGATCTTACTCGCTTATTTCAAGAGATCAACCATCAGTTTTTAATCCACTAAAAGTTAACGTTGCACGCAGGGTTTTGTGACTTTCATGTTTTCATTCAAATGTTATAATGTGGATTTTTCATTATAAATCCTTCAAATTTAAACTTCCTCATGGATGTGGGATTTAGCTTTTGCCTCAATCAGGAATCCTTGTAGAAATATTTCCAAAATTCAATCAGTGTTTTCCTAAACTTTCTACACCTTCATACTATGATCACTCATTGATGCAATCACAAAAAATCTTCATCCTCCTTCAACTCCCTAACAATTATTTCTCTTATTCTTGCACAGAGACACTTGCACCTTTTTCAAAATATTATTACATCTTGGAAACTCTATACTCTCTTCTTCTTCTATCAATTTGAATTTCGGATGCTTCCTCTATTTTTCTGGTTCAATTCTGAGAGTCTCATTCTTCTTCCACTCAACATTTCTCTTCATGCCTGTGCATATCGAATTCATTTGGGTTGGTTGTTCATATTCATCCTTCCTTAAAAACTCAGGGTGAACACAAAACCCTCACAGAAATGCAACACATACAATCTTTACTTCCTTTGTCTTTTCAGATTCTCTTTGGTCCTAGAGGTCCCATCTTTGGCATCAATGTCATCCATGAATGTTACAGTCATGTCTACCTTTGACATCAATGAAAACTATTTTCAAAATATCTTTCATAAATTTCTTAGGAATCAACCTTTTTATTCACAAATTCAATGGTCGAATAAATATTTAATCCTAGTCTTATCAATCAATGGGATTTCAAACATGGTCTTTTCTTGGAAAACATTTTTCCATCCTTTGGAGTTTTTTATTTTGATTCACTCATTCCGGTTACATTAATGATTCATTTTATTTTTATCATGTCTTAGTACTACCCTCGTATCTCATCATATGTGAATGTTGAAATCATTCGAATTCTAACAGATTGTGAATACCTTGGGGGAAAATGTCAAGGAAATTTCAAAGATTGTATATCCCAAGTTTTCAACATTTGTGTTGGCCTTAGCCATGGTAATGTGATATCTTGTGAGGTGTATCTCATGAATATATTGTACTTTATACTTTTCAACATTCCATGAATCTGAACTAATAACACTAGAAAGATCTTGGGTTTATTCATAACCTCGAAGGAAAATCATGTATGGGTTAGTTGGAATGATTTTTATTTGATCTCTCTTACTCATGATCTTTCTAGTTTTTTATTTTGGATTACTTACTTAGTTATTTTGGATGGAAACCCTATATAGTAAGGATACGTGTTGCACACTGACTGACATTTCATCTTGTTAAGATTCTATGTGATATGTAAGCTCAAGTGAAACTCATAATTTTTCTGCTTGGAACACTCTTGGAAACTTTATGATATCAGTCTCATGGATTTACCCATAATTCCAAGAATCAACTTATCATTCATTAGAAATAAGGTTTTAGTCGTTTCATTTAATTATGGTTTATAATCTTATCTTTCATTCGTGTATGATGGAGAATTATTCAATTTGGACCATTGTATGAGATTATTTGTATCATGTCAGTGTGTCTTAAATGATTCCATATCCATAATAGTTTCCTCTCACCTTTTAGGAGATTTGAGATAACCATATGAATACTTCACATTATGATCATTAATGTCAATATGAAATAAATAAATTGGTGAGTGGAGTTCGTGGATTTTTTAATCATATTTTTATTATCTTTTGAGCATGACAAAGGATTGGTGGTGGATAGGTATCATTAGAAGATGGATGAAATTAAATATTTATGGTTCTATTTGTTTAATTTGATTGATTTTGATTTTAGGAACAAGACGATGTGTCTAGGGATTCAAATATTACAAAAAATAATGACACTGAGACTCATTTTGGAGGAACTATGGTGGAAAAGAACATAATGCTTATTTCTCAGGAAGAAGGCTACGATATTTGGCTAAATGAATGGACGATGAATATGTTAACGACTACACTGGCACTATGATTTTACATCAATTTATGTTCATCCAATATAGTTTAAAGTGGGATGACATGTGCAACCAACAACTGAGAATTTTTTCTCTTTATATGCGGGAAACTTAGGGAAGTGTTAATCTAAACTTGTCTACTCAAATTACTTTGCAAACATTTTGGAACTAATCAATTGAAATTTCACCAACTCAATAGCTGATTAGAAATGCAATCTCATTTGTATGTTCCGCTTAAGGTTTATGATCTAGTATAAAACACATTCATGGAAACAATTGGTATTTGGGGTCTCTTTCATTCCACTATGATTAAAAATTATTACCTTCATCGATGTAATATCCCCTATTTGTCTCATTTGATTGAATCATTTGAGTCTTTGGAATCAATAATTATATTTTATGGAAAATATCAATTGATACTTTGGTAAGAAATATCACATGTAATTTTTTATGTTGAAAAGTTTGCCATTTTCAAATGTGCAATGGACTTATTCTAGAAGGGAATGTTGAGGGTTTGAGGTTTTGTGGAATGTTTCACGTGATTGAATTTTAAAACTTTTTTGAATGAGCATTCCCATTAACCTATGTTGTTAGGTTCCCATAAAAATTTAATTGTTTCATTAAATGAAAGGGAAAGTTCATATGTGTCAATTGGATGGTATTCATTGAGTTGTCAATTCTCATGATCTTGCATGTTTTTCCTTATATATTTACCCTAGGAATATTTCTATTAGGACTTATTTTGAATTTTCAAAGTTTTCACTAAAAAAATATTTTACTGACAATCTTCATGATGTGTCCCATGTTGTTGGGATTACAAGATTACCTTTTATTTTATTCTTCTTTTAATGGATGAAATGGTTTGCTTTGATTTTTCTTTTAGTCTATTTTATTTACTTGATTTAATTTCAATATGTACATAATTTATTCATCTCTCTTTTCTTAATCTTTCAATCATGGCAATGGGTTTTGTTCTCTTGTACAAGTAGAGGTGAATTATAACATCATTACAATAATATGAATTAGTAACCAAAGATGAATCAAATATATTGGTAAAGAATATCATGGTATTTTCTAAAATTGAAGATACATTTTCACCCAAAATATATCCATGACAATAGGTTGAAAGGGTGTGAATCCTTGAATTTGGTCAATTTTTATATCCTTGAACATTTCAGAAATTTCTAATTGTTGTCACTGTTAGCACCAATTCTTGCAAGGTGGGTGTTTCTCTCCGATTTCAAGCCCTTGGCATAAAATGCGAAGAAATGGGTTTTGAAAAAACCATCAAATTCGTTTTATTCAAAGGCCACATTCATTATCGTCAAGTGCAACACATAGAAGAAGTCCATTTCGGGCTTAAAATCAAGCGAGCGTGCATTTTTGTTTTCAGTGGTGAGGATCCATCGATGGAGCAAATCAATAGTCATCGGGTAAGCCAGAGCCATGGAGTTGCATAAGGTTTAGCGCATGGGCTCATCCCTTAGGGCCAAAGTCACAAAATGATCGTGGTCGTCTGATTCAATCGGGACATGTGGTGCTTGATTAAGTTTGGTCGTCATCTTGGCTATCGCGACTTTGAAATACAAGGGTTGACTCCCTTCCATCCATGATACACGAGATGTGAAGGTGCCTTTGGGTGCGGGCCCATGGTCATAGCACAAGGTCATATGGAAAGGCAGCTGGAGGAAGAGGAGCGAGAATTCCTGGTAGGAGAATCCCTGAAAGGATCGGGACCGTTAGTCTTGGAGGACACATGGCTCCTGATGAAGTCTGATCACCATCTCGACTATCGCGACTTTGAAATACAAGGGTCGACTCCCTTCCATCCATGATATGCGAGATGTGAAGGTGCCTTTGGGTGCGGGCCCACGGTCATAGCACAGGGTTGTATGGAAAGGCGGTTGGAGGAAGAGGAGCGAGAACTCCTGGTAGAAGAATCCCCGAAAGGCTCGAGACCGTTAGTCTTGGAGGACATGTGGCTCCTGATTAATTCCAGTCACCATCTCATCTATCGTGACTATGAAATACAAGGGTTGACTCCCTTCCATCCATGATACATGAGATGCGAAGGTTCCATTGGGTGTGGGCCCATGATCATAGCATAGGGTAGTATGTAAAGGGGACAAAGTAGATGAGGGGTGCAAAACCAATGTGTTCAAGGTAAAATGGATCGTGTCTGTTGATTTTGAAGCCAGATCCAATCGTCGATATGGAAGGCCATTTCGCAGTTTTAGTCACCAAGGTTCCTGGATGCTAGAATGGTGAAATATCCTGAAAGGAGAAGTGTCGAAGCACCTCTAGAATAAGGTGCTAGGTCATGGCCATGGGTTACATTGAAGGCAGAGCCAAAATAAAAAGGAGGCTAGCCTCTGAGCCCGGGAAGCAAGCGCGTGGTCGTTCCTTGTGCTCTAAGTTTTGGCCTCCCACCATGGAGGAAGGAAATTAATGAAAATTGAGCAGGTAACTGAAACCTTAGCTCAAGCCATGAATGTAAGGCATGGAGGTTCTGGTAGGTAGTCTTCCCACGATCGTCTTGTGTGCAGGTTTTCCTAAAAGAGCCGTGTCGATATGATGTCCTCGTCTAACCAGAGGAGCCTGCAAATGCTAAATTGGACTTTAATGTCTCAGCTACCCTCCTGCTACCAAGGGGGAAAATTGCTCTGAGTATATATACTCAATTTTTGTATTTTTGTAGGGATGGATGGTAGAGCAGAGCTCCCGACTGTAATGTTTTAATGAAGCACTAGTTTTCTTGGCTATGTATCTGCATATGAAATTTTCTTGTTCAATGTAAGGAAACTCTATTTTTCATGTGGTTTCGATCTCATACTAAAAGGGTTCATGATTGATTGATTCACATGAATTGTCATGACTGTGTTATGATAAAGGATTTATTATAGTGTTGTTATGTTCTTTTAGTGTTTCTGCTTTTGAATATAAGAGGTTCTTGTGTTCAAAGTTTTCTTCTACAGGTTGTTGGAAGATCGATGCCTACAACAGGCCTTCGCATTTCCTCACAGAATTCTTCCTCCTACTCACCCTTATTACAACTTACTGTCTAAAGTTAAACCCAGAGCTCATCTGCTTGTGCATGCCTGGCCTAGTTTCCGAGTTAGAACAATATTGTTCTAAGTTTTTTTCCATTGATCACCCTTTATCAACAAATAGTGACAATAACTGATGGCCTTCAGGCTTACTCCTGCTGCAATCTAGGAGTGACTTCTAATGCCAACATTTCTGGCATCGTTGTCGTGGATGAATTTGAAAATTTTCCCTACGATCGAATGACATTGAGCCTCTAATTCTGAAGGTGCATTAGGCATATAAGCCCTACGAGATTACTATTGTGCACCTGGAAACTCCATTGTGACGAATCCACTGTGGCGAACCTATTGTTTTAGTTGTGGCTTCCATAGGTAGACACACATGCGGTCCCATCCACAGCTACCTCTAGCTACACCTGAAGCTGATTTGGAGGTGATTATCAGAAAAGGAAAGGCCTCTGAAGGAGAAAATTCCAGCGCTGAACCAGGTAATTTTCCATATCCTTCTGTAGAAACTCCATTCTCTTCTTCTCAGCTTCCTAGCAGACCTTTTTATGAAGTTTCATGTTTCCTGAATTTCGGAAGTGTTCCTGCTGAGTTTCCCCCCCTGGTCTAGGATTGGAGGGAGAAATACTTGTCACTTCCCTCTCCCCTGAAGTCATACCTTGGCATAGACCCAGGACCACAGAATATTTCCCCACTCCTAGCTTTACCACCCCTCCTCTTATTATTGTTGTTGTTATTGCACAGAGAGAAGCATCTGCTAACTCAAGCCCCTTAGCCTTCTCTCTGAATCCCCTATTGTTTCCCCTTCCACCTGGAAGATCATTTCCAGTATCCCCTATTCGAGCTCCTTCTCCTCCAAGTTCTCCTCCACCTAATATTCCTATGGCAGGAGAAAATCCCCCCATGACCAGTATGGGGGCTATAATAGTTGCTAGGTATGCTCCCCTTTTGTTACCTCAACCTCTCAATGCCCTTCCAGCAGATGGCTACCTTAAGCAGCTATCCAAGTTTACAGGCGAAGGGGACATAGTTGAAAAAAAACACCTTGAAGCCTTTTATAGTATTACAGATGATCATGTTATCATGCATGAAGACGTATGGATGAGGATTTTCATCCATAGCCTTGAAGGTGAGGCTAGAAAGTGGTTTAGGGATTTTCCTCCTGGATCCATAGATGGGATTGAGGCTTTGTATAATTCCTTTTTGAGACAGTGGGGAGACAAAAAAGACTTCATGTATTACATGACAGAGTTTGGGTCTTTGAAGAGAAAGGAAGGAGAGTTTGTCTCTGACTTCTCCAAGAGATTCAATAAAATGTACAATAAGATCCCCGCT
>SNQJ01S0009736.1:117072-147653 GCA_010110895.2 Picea sitchensis | reverse complement strand
ATCGAGCATCAACAACAAGTTCTCCAAATATTAAAGGACAACCTGACCATGGCACAGAATCGCATGAAACAACAAGTAGATCAACATCATAGTGAAAGAAGTTTTGAAGTAGGGAATTGGGTGTTTTTAAGACTACAACCATACAAACAAATGTTCCTCAAGCAAGCCAAGAAGGATAATAAATTATCACCAAAGTACTATGTCCCTTATAAGGTGTTGCAAAACATTGGTACTATGGCATACAAATTAGAGTTGCCTGCATCTTCACGAGTACACCCAGTTTTCCATGTTTCATGCTTAAAGAAGGTTATAGGTGACAAGATCCCAGTTCAAACTGTATTGCCAGAACTTGATGAGGAAGGGAAAATCATATTGGATCCTGAAGCCATCACTGACACAAGAATTCGCCAACTGAGGAATAGATCCATTTCAGAGTATCTCATTAAATGGAGGAAACTAGCGGCTGAATATTCCACTTGGGAAGATGAGTCTTTTATACAGAAGCATGCAAAGTTACTCAAGTGTTATAGACAACACTTGTCTCAAGGGGAGGGGCAAGTTAATCCCTAAATAGTGACTCATTACCCCTTAATTGGGGCATATTACATTAGTAATGTTATTTTATTTATGTTGGCTTTAGTCCATTAGTTGTAATTATATGTCCTAGTCTCCTATATATACCAAAGAGACATTTTCATTTGGAATCATCTTGTATTTGGACAGTTATATGGACATATGGAGGTTGCCCCCTCGAAGAGGCTTATTATCTGGATTTCTCTCTCTTTTCAAGACGTTGAGTACTTATTATGAGGTTTTTCTATGCTATATTGATATTTGATTAGTAACATATCATTTAACCCAATATTCATAATTAAATCTTATTTGTCCCAAACCCCAATCTGAATTTGATTTTATCATGATGTAAATTTCTTATTTACTTCATTTTTATCCCTGATGTAATTTTTATTGTATTTTATTGTTTCTAGAACCTTGACCCATTTCGGGATTTGAGCAATCTGACATTCAGCCATCAAACTTTCCTTATTAGGTTTTCATTCACAGTTTTTCCCATCAATTGAGTATAAGTTTTCATGATGTTCATTTTATCAACCTGAAAGCATGTCGGGATTCCCCCTTTTTGGACCTTTTCTTTGTTGTAAAATTGAGTGATGTTTGATAAACATTTAACCTAAATTGCTTTTACTGATGGCGAATCATATGCTCCTCATCAACCTTCCTTTTTTAATATGTAAAGCTATAGAATCATTCTGCTAATTCCTCTTTTGATAAGTCTCCCATCAAAAAATAATGTTTAAGAGGTGTATTAGCATTTTGATAATGTTTAAGAGGTGTATTAGCATTTTGATGTTGACTTAAAACCTTCTCATGAATCTAATTTACCATGGTTATATTGTTTTAATGCATTTTTTTAGGCCGGTAAAAAAGGGTTGAGTAACCTTCCCTATCACTTGATGATGCTTCTAAGCATTGTTCCCAAGACCCCGAATTTAAAATTTTTGGAAATATTTATCAGATGTATCAAGACTCATACTCCCTTAACCCTTCCGAATAAATTGTTCTGAGAGATATTTTCCAAAAACAAGTGTTACCAAATATCCCCTCTAGAAATTTGTTCCGATGAATTTTTATCAAAGGACCTATTAATCTGAAAGACTTTTTGAAAAGGTTATTTTGTAGGTAAACCTCCTCAATGGTGGATTCTTCAAAAATCTAATCTCCTCGCATGCATTTCGGGATCCCCTTTTCAAGTTATTCTGATTGGATAATCCATTTGTGCTTGTAAGTGGTTTCTTCCAAAGCTTGAAACCTAAAATCTTATCGGGTTCCCCTTTATCGAGTTGAAATATTCCACATTCTAGGCTAGATTCATCCTATGGGTCATCCATCATGGAATTGACACGTCATGTGACATGCCACCCATTACCCATTGTAAGTGGTTTCTTCCAAAGCTTGAAACCTAAAATCTTATCGGGTTCCCCTTTATCGAGTTGAAATATTCCACATTCTAGGCTAGATTCATCCTATGGGTCATCCATCATGGAATTGACACGTCATGTGACATGCCACCCATTACCCACTAGCTACTCACTAATTTTTGTAACCACATTCGCACAGTGTCAACTCAATCCAAAGTGTCATGTCTAATGTGGATTACATCGTGGACTTGACCCCATGAGCCTATCATAATTTTTTTATAAAATGATATCTATCAGAAAGCTAGTTCACCTCGATAATTTGGACCTTCCGAAACCTAAATTCCAAACAACTATCGGCCTATTCCTCTATCAGAGTGATGTGTTATTTGTAATTTGTTAGGAGAGATGTGTTCAGTATAATACCTATCGGGTTCCCCTATAACATATTATAGTATTGTAAAAGAGAGGATTCCAAAACCTAATGGTTGCTTTCCATTTGTCACGTCCAGATTCACAAAGTCTTGTCTGACATGGAATCCTATCTCTCGATGATCGGGTTTAAATGATCTATTAGGGTTTGACTCCTCTCTTCGGGATTGCATATGTTTTAAGACACTTTTCCCTGAAAAACTATCTGATATGACAATTTTGAACCAAGTATTGTATTATTTTAATTATGGTTTTATTATTCTAATCTTGGGTTATTTTCAATGTAGGTGAGGTTAAAATTCTAATGCGGTACTGACACTCTATACCTTTCCTAAATCGTAATAAAAATTAAATAGGGAGGGTTAAACAATATAAACCCCTCATAATCAACCTCCCCAATGCACATGGGATAAACATTTGAGCTCATAGATCAACGATGGAGATCCACTTGAAGAAAGAATCAACAATTGTTGAGTGCTAATTTCAGAGGGAAATATCTCGAACTACAGGTGGTCAAATTAGGCGTGAAATGGTGCATTGGAAAGCCTGAGCAGAGAGTAACCTATTGGAAACATCCTTTTCACTACGATGATTGTAGAAACACATATATAATTTGAGAAAATAAATTGATATAGCTGAGCAAAATCGAAGATATTTTCAGGAAGTTTGACTTATGAAAAACATAGAGAGAAAGATTGACTACTTGGGATTTGTTTTAAATTTTGTTTATAATACTTGTATATTCATTAATGAAAAGGTTAAGGAAATTCAAGTTAGCTAATGAGACAAACAAATGAATCGAAGAGATGAAATAATTGGTAGTTACATAATGTGAAAGGTCTTCCTTGTTTTATAAAAGGAAGAACATTGTAATAAGGAAGGAAATTTTTCCTTGTTTTATAAAAGGAAGACCATTGTAATAAAAAAGGAAATTTTTTAGAACGTTAAATGGTGATAATATTATCTTATTAATGAAGAGAAGAAGGAAGATTTGGTGACCATGAATGGTGTTTTTTTGTGTATGAGACTATTGTACATGTGAAAATTAATTTTATAGTGTCTTGAATGATATGTGACATGCATTGTATTTGTGCATATCGTTTGAGTTATCTGATGTTTGTGGTTACTAAATGGATATGGTGGTAATGTTACAAGTTCAATTTGCAACTATTTGTGATTTAATTTGTATCCTTATTGTTCTAACATATTATTGATTGACATGAACTAATTCTGCAATTAATGATATTATTTCATGTTGTGTCTATATTTTAGAACTTTTCTTGCTCAGGATAGGTTAGAAATACTTAGATTAGATAGTTCACATTTTCTTTTATTAGACTAGATTTATATTAGTACAATTATTTGGGGGACAATTTATTGTCTTTCCATTTTTCTTTTAATTCTTAGCGGTAATCAGGCCCACATACTGGTCAGAATTTTCCATCTCGAACAAGAGAGAGTCTATTGAGAATCGCCATCAGGCATTTTCCCTTAACTACTTTAAAGGCCATTTGGATTTGTCTACAATACCATCTCTAGAAGGATTGGAATTGGTGGGTTGACTAGAAGAAGGGGCTTCTAATGTGGATACAAATCCTTGTATTAGAAATGGATTTTGCAGCATAGTCGGTTGCGATGAAGTTGGGTTAGGTTGATTGGTAGGATAATTGGTTGCATCATGACCTTTCTCAATTTATTCCTTCTATTAAAGCTACTTAAGTAAAAATGGAAAATCATGGGTGTAATTTCCAAAGACACCACAAATAGAGCAAGGTTTATTTGTGTGAAATAGAAGTTTATTCCCATTTTTGGTTGGATATTGTTACCTTGACCCTGGTATGTGGAATTTTGATTCCCACTAGTTTTGTTATTAGATTGTTGGTTTTGGTTCCCTTGATTTCCTTGGTTTTGGAATTAGTCATTTTTTCCCCCTTCTCCTTATAATTTGTTTTTATTAGTATTTTGATTAGGGGCATTGGGTACATTATATTGAGCATACACTTGAAATTGAAGAGGAGGTGTGGCTTAACCAATGTTAACGAGATATTGCGTTATCATCACTAGAAGAACTAAGGCTATTGGCGGAGGGCCAACAAAGGTATAATAAGGATTCATGGTTTCTCCACTACAAGAGGACCTAGTGCAAGTATTTCCATGTGCATGTTGGTGTATAAGGGGGCCTGAATATGAGGTACTAATTCCTACTTGAGATGAAGGAAGAATCTTGTGCAGGGTTAGGATAATTTTTAAGGCATCGTGTGATATATTACAAGGTGTTGTAGGAAAATCTCCCTGCAGATAGGTAGATTGCCTCAAAGAGATAGACCCTAACTTTAAGACAGAAAGTGCTTAACGTGGACACTGACTTCCTTTCAAATATATGCAAACTAATACATGAGAAGGAAGGATGATAGAGGTACCTTTTAATCAATGTTTGTCCCTGCACGCTCCGAATCGAGCTCCGAACTCTCGCTCCTCGCTGAGTCCTGTAGACAAACAAAGTATGACCACTTCCTACTCTATTGATGTTAGCTTGAAAACAGATCTATCTATCGACGATAAGTTCATGTAAAATCAGACACAAACTAGAAAGAAACAGGCCAAGCATGTCATATTAATGAGAATAACGACAACAGTACTTACAATCGTAGATGCGAATGCGACAGCTTTTTCAAGTCCCCTTTGTTTAACCCTTGCTCGAAAGATCCACAACCTGGATGATAGCAGCTTCATTGATCACTCTCCTTTGATTGACTGTGTGTTTCCTATGAGATCATAGGTTTCATGCTAGCAATTCTTCCTTCTTTTCACCATCATAGAGCCTGATTATATAGGTTAAGAGGAGCTTAACCTCTTTAGTTATCTTTAGAACAAGTTGAGGAATTCTCTCCTTAGATCAGGGATCTCCTGATGGAACCAAGAATTCAAATGCAACTGCCTTCTAAAATTGAAATATCCTCCCATTATTCTCCTCAACGGGCCAACTACTGCCTCAGATTAGGCAACACTCCCTCAAAAGGGGCATCAGGGCGCTATAATGCTCCCTAGGAAACTTGAGGGGGGCTCCAACACTCCAAGGATGGATAATGCTCCTTTTGAGGGGCAGACAAGCGTTATAATGCTCCTTGAGACCTTATAGGGGAGCGTCAGCGCTCCTAAGGATGATCTAGGGGAGCGCTCCCCTTCAAAACCTTTGTTTAAGAGCTCTTCTCAGGTGATAAAAGTTCCTTGACTCCAGTTAATCATTCTTCCTCCTCCAAACCAAGTGTTTGAGCTATTATAGATGTCTCCTTGGTGTCATCATCATGACAGTATGCTTTGTTTGATGTTTCCGACACTTGTGAATGACATGTGACACTTGCGAAAGTCGAGAGGATCATGCGACACTTACGACACTTATTGAAGTGAGCAATATTGAGGTGTAACACAAGGGTTTGAGGGTAATAGGTACTAACCCCACCCTATGAGGTGCCATACCCATTAGATCCAAGGGGATTAGATATGGAGGATTGTGTGAGATAGACCCTATAACATTATCAGTTGCATTGGATTCCCCTAGTGTAGACAAGTCACCTAAGTGAGAATGAGGGGCATTGGGAAGAATACAATACCAATACCCTAATTGAGCATAGATATGGTCATACTAAAATTCCTTTTGAATGCCATCCTCCTCAGTCTTTGGCATGGAAATGTCCACATCCTTAGCGATAAGAGGAAGTAGTGACTTCAAAAACCATTCCATGAGGAAATTATCATTGATCTCAACTTTACAAAGCCAAATCATCTATCCCATTCATAGATATGATCTATGATATGGGTGTTTGTAGTCTAATGGAAGTTAGTGAGAATCTCAATTCCTACATTGTTGTGATCTAGAAGTTGAAATAAGATTAAGCACACTTTGGCTATGGATTCAAAGGAGGAATGAGAATGGGTTGGTTTATCAATGTACCATTTGGTGGCCACATCCATGAGATTTCATTGAAACAACCTCAATGGAACCAAGTCTTCCATGATGATATTAAAGGAACACCATAAGTGGAAGGACATGATGTGATTGGAATGTTCGTATTCAACATAACCCTCAAACTTAGGTATTTTTTAGGGTATCTTAGTTGGCATAGGTGGATAAGTGGCATCATGGAATATAGGATCATTAATGAGTCTTTTCAAATTCAAGAGATTCAACCCCACCATGTAAACCAAAGAGGTTTGGATAGAATTAGTTCCCACCACGATAGAGACCAGTGTGGTAATTAGGATGGATGAAGATGAACTAATCAAAGTGGGGTTAGTTCCAAGAATGATTGAACTAGAAGGCATTGAATGGGATGAGGATTTAAAATATGAAGGAGATGAATTTCCTGAATTTGAGGATGATGAGCCCAAATGTGGGCTAGGTTGACGGACCAAAACTCATCCAACAAGAGATATAATGCATCTAGAAATACTCAAGGGATGAAGGCCTCAAATCCTCTAAGAGAGTCCCCTTAGGGGTGAAATGATTTAGGAGTGTAAGTACCTATCCTAAAAGGAAATCAATCTATGTTATGTTCCCAAGCCAATATGCAAGGAACATCACAGTTTTGGGTGTCTTTTTAAAACATTTTTGGTCGTGGCACTTCGTCAAACACTTTGTTGATCTACTTCTTTACATGTGTTTACTTGCAGGATGGCCTCTTGATTTCGGCCTTAGGGTTTTAGTTGATGATTTATATGTTTGTTGAAACAATAAACGAGAAGATACAATCATGGAACATACCTCAACCATATGAAATATGATAGACAAGAAAAAACATCTCAAATCTGATTTCATTCATGAATAGAAGAACCTGCTACAATGAAGATGTCGATCTAGAAATCTTAATAGATGGATCCAATAATATAATAGGAGCTGCTACAAAATGTTGCAATAGAAGTCCACAAACCTCCCAAAGGGTGAATAGTCAATGAAGATCAAGACAATATTAGATATGGCCGTATGAAGTGCCAAATCCCTAACTAAATGATGTCATGCCCTGCTAGAATGTTGAAGCTCCTCAACAATTCAGCCCTGCTGCCAAAGATGTTCAATCACCCCAATAAATATGCCAAATGGTAGATCAGGTGAAGGAAAGAACAACCCATGTGCTCAAATCTCCAAGGCCACCCTCAAACCCTATGGATCTGACTCTCCTCCAAGGAATGGTGCACCCCCCTGGATGCCTAAAACCCTAGATAGATCGGGTGAAGGCAAGAACAACCCGGGTGCTTAAATATCCAAAGCCACCCTCAAAACCTATGGATCTGACTCTCCTCCAAGGAATGGTGTGCCCCCCTAGATGCCTGAAACCCTAGATAATTCGACCTCTCTCCTAGAGACCTCCAATAGCTCCACCAATCCACTAGAATGATAGATCGGGGCACGAAAATGAAAACCCAAGTGATCAACTAGGAAAAACACTTGCTAGACCCTTGGATCTAGCCACCCTCCAAGTAATTGTGTGCCCTCCTCTTAGGGAAATCGTCCCACTCTCAATTCCAATCAATCCTCCATAAGAATACCTCCCAAAACCTCCAATAATGGCGCTATGGTACCTGCAAGGAAAACCCAATACCTAGAATTCTCAAAATCTCTTCTCCTCAGCTAGATCAAATCCTCCCTCAATGGATGGTGTGCCCCTCTTGCTGAAAACCCTCAACTAGTGCGCCCTCTCTCTATTTTCACATGTAACTGATGTAGAATCCTCTTGCAACCGAGTAGATCTGGAACTAGAATGGTGTGGTAGTGTATTGTAAGTCTGAGACCAATCTTGGGACAAGATAGGTGGAATATTTCACCACCGAATCATCCTCTAGGGTTTGTTAAGTCAAAACCCTCAAAACCCCCAAGAGATGGGCCCTCTAGCTAGAAGCCAAAAATCCAAATGATAGACATACATGAATGAATGAATATAGGCCCTTGCCTTTCCTTTGTACTTCATTCTCACCTTCTTCCTCCAAAGTGACTTTCATTTTATTAATATTTAATTAACTAATTAAATCACTTTAATTAATTAATTAACCTTTTTACCTCTAAAAAACGCTTTATCTCTCCTTGTGGCTTCCTAGCCACTGAAATTCACTTCTCACCATCCCATCCTGTAGTGTTGCTCCTCCTGATACCAATGAGATATTACACTAAGAGGTTCCTCCAAGTAATGTGCCCAAACTGACCTCGTCAGTGAATTTAATTAACTTATAGCTCAAAATACTGAAAATCATGGAAATTGTTGGAATGCAATGAAACCAAAGCGAACTTGTGTGGAATGGATCATAATGATGAAATGGGATGAGCGATGCAAGTCATACCCCAAAATGTCTCTCTGTTAGAAAAACATGACCGTGGAGCAATAAAATAAAACAAATGCAGAAACAAAACACAAAAGATACACAATACAATAGAGACACAGATTTATGTGGTTCACCTAGTGTGGGCTACATCCACTAGAGAAATTTCCAGGTCCTTACTTTATTATTATCCATCAAATGAAGGGATACAACCTACAACAAACTTGTTGTAACTTCCTCTTCTTTCTCTCACAGTCTCCTATCTCATAATACAATATCCACCATAATGCATAGCCGCAACACATTTCCATCATAACAGAGGATTGCCTTCTAGGGAAAAAAAACCCTAACATAATTTCTACCATTAGATCTATGACCTTATAATGAATGGTCCAGATTTACAATGAAACTACAATATACTTTTACCAGGTAATGTTTCCTTCGAGGTCTTTGCCCCCGAACCCCCACTGGGGGCTCGCTTGCACACAGACCCCCCAGCTGCAGGAATATCCCCCTCGAACCCTACAGAAGGGGTAACTTCCCTCTACACTCCCTTGCGTAGAAGAGTGTACATACTTTTCGGGTGTAAATACTTCAAGGGGTATAAACACAGCTGAAAACAAAAGACCTTTGAATTAGGAAGAGAATCAGTCTCCACAACCAACACTCTCAATAATCCCTATACTCACTATAACATCCATCTGGCTACTCTGGTCATCATAAAACTATGCAATGTGATGATGTCCCAAAGTAGGGACATTACAATCCTCTCTGCTAGAAAATTATTGGTCCTCAAGCAACGACCGAATCTCTCCAAGTATAATACCCGGATCCCATGTCCACCTGTAGGACACACAATAGAACCCATATAAAGATGAAAAATCATACACTCTACCCCTTGGATCCCATATCAAGAAGTGAACTGCAATACTCTGTGAAGCATAGTCCTGAAATATGTCAACTCCGTGAATCTCCTGCACATGACACATGGCCTCATCCCGGAATGAGTCCATCCTCTCAGTCCCTACCAAGATCAACACGACCTCCATCAACTACCCATGCTGATGCCAGAATGAGGTACTTCGAGACCCTTTTGAGACACCCTCAAGTGATGTTCTCTCCTCAACATTGAATCTCAATGGAAAGTCAGAACAAATTTCCCCTACAAAGGTCCACTCACCCCTGTCAGTCAATGAAATGCTCAATCCTACAATCCTTAGGTCCCATGCTAGCCTCTGTCGAAGATCACTATGTATACACTGCATTATGTTGATCGTGCCTAACTACTCCCTGTACGTATATTGGATCCTTCACTCCTGGATCCTCAAGTTGAAGTACCTATGTCAATTGGACCTGTTGTCCTGAAGTTGTATCTACAAAAATATCTCCGTGGGAGTAGTACTTGTCCAACCATATCCATGCCTAATCATGATGATCAAGAGGGAGAAATTGCCTCTCTCTAAAGGACAAATCCCTGCAGGCCAACTCCAAACCAATGCAAGGTGGAGTATGTATCTCTCTGGTGAAACTTGGGTCATCATGAAGTAAAACATCCCGCTAACAAAGTGGACTCCCGGATCCCATGGAAAACTTGGAATTTTATCACTTCCAGTCTCTTCTAGCTTCTCTTGTGTCAGACTGATCATTGTCAGAAGCCCTTTGTGCTCATATATTGTCACCTGGCCTATGATGCTCAAAATCATGCACCAAGTCTCAATTGTTTTCCTAACACGGTCCACATCTGACCTGTTGTATGCCATAAAAGTACTCTTGTCAGGTGGTCTTAGACTACTCACTCTCCATGCCCTCTGCCATTGTCTATACCTCCTCATGATATTGTCAATGATCAATGTGTCGGGAAAGGCTAAAAAAAACCTTTGTAGATGACTGTAGGGCTGGAAGATATCACATGATGTGGTAAATCCCAAGGAATTGACTAGAAGCTCGTCCATCAGTATCCATGATAAATACTCTCTTGTGGTCGTAACTAAATCCAAACCATCTAGTATAACTGGAAGTAAATCCTCCAAGTGCTGCTCAACCAACCGCCATCTCTCATCTCCCATGCAACTACTGATATGGTGAAGGTGATGTCTCATAACTAGGTGTCGATGCAAAAGATTGACATCAGCATGCTCCCCTAGGTGTGTCTCCTACCTGCAAGGAACTATACCCCTCTGAATCCCATCATACATCTTGGCATGTCTTTGTGAGCTATCACTCATCATTGTATGCTCTGGCATACTCACGTCATCTCCCATAGACTCATGCTGCATCATATATCCTAGGTGTACTACTAGATCAACCTCTACATGGAGGTCAACCGCTCTCAGAACACAAATGGAAATGTCCTCCATCAACTGGTGCTCCTCTGCTATATCACCAACATCCTCTAGCCATGTGACTGAAGGATATATAAGAGTGTCCACTAGGATAGATGAAGTGAATCTCTGACAGATCTCCTCAAGAAGCTCCTCTGCAATGGACTCTGATTCTTGAAGGGTTGTCTGTGTGCCTCTCAAAAATCCTTGAGTGTTGTCCAACTCCTGAGTGAGTTGTTCCATCTCCAACTCCTGCTCCCTCAAGTCCCTGTGATACAACTTGCCAATCCCTAGTAGGTAATCCCTGTCTGTTAACAACTACTAGTAATCAGTCCTAATAATAGACACTCTCTCCCTGAGAGTGTGAAAATCATCCATGGAAAATACTCCATCTGTGGTTCCATGTGCCACTGATGCTCTCCAACAGTAATCTTCCATCAATGCATGCAAGTCATCACTGCGTTTGGTGGCTTCCATGATCATACCCTCACTAAATATCAACTATGCTGCTAAGTGGTGTGACTCCTGATCGTAGCCATGTTGAGGTGCCACCTCATATCCTTCACTGCTAGTGTCAGTCCTGCTAGTGTCAACTTTGGAATTCCCAAAAACACTCTCTGCATAATATAACGTGTTGAACTTCCCATTGTCTATTGTGTTGTTGGGTCTCCTATATGCCACTGCACCCCATCACTAGATGCTATATCCCTCAGAATCACACTGTATCATGTATGAGCAATTGTATCCTCTCATGCACTCACCTTGCTACTATCATTTGTGCTTGGATCCCATGTGGATGTATCTAGAAATGTGCTATGGTGATCCTGACTACTAAAGAGTGCATTCTCATCAATGCAGGTCAATCCTGGAAGTAAGTGCTCCATCAACCTGTCAGTGTCCACAATCTGCTCAACTAATGGAGTCTCCAAAAGTTGTGACTCGGTCTCCTCATGTTGGTGTGTGAATGTAAGGTCAACTATCTGCACGTCATATGTCTCCTCCTGGATCTGTGGATCCATGTGTCCATGTTGTGCATCCCTCGCACAAGTCTCCTCCATCATATCTGACATACTACTGGTATCCTCCTGTGATTTGGCTATCATGGGTGCCTGAAAGGGTGACAAATGTTTCACGACCCTCATAGTGAGCTCATCATATCTAGGTTCTAACACGTGTGAATCCCCACTAGTGACTCCACTCTGTTGAGGTGTAGGTTCATCAACACTATGTGATATGTTTGATGAAATGCAAGTGTTGTCATTTTTTTCCCCTGACTCTCTATCCACTACACAAGGGTCACCATCCTCCCCAAGCATGCCATAATCACTAGTATCCACAAGTGTGGAAGATTCATTATCCTCCTCAAGCATGTCAAAATCATCAGCCTCGGTGCAAGAGTCACTACCACTATCCTCTGTGCAAGAGTCACTGTCATCATCAAACTTCTCCCAAGGAGCATCTATCACTCCATCCTAACACGCCCCATCATCACTGTCATAGCGTACCTCCATAACATGCTTCTGATCCTTACCCCTACACCTATGATCTGGTTCCCAAGGCACCTTGCAACTTTAGCAAATTTTCATGCTCCTAATGGGTGTGGGGTTACTCTGTGTTTCCCTCCAACTAGTTGTGCTAGATTTGTATTCTTCTATCATATTGCCCCAAAATGTAACCTCATCTGTGCTCCACCTACGATTTTCCATGGACAAATACTGTTGGAATGTTACTAGGTTCCTAGTGCTCTCACAAAGGTTGTAGTAGTCCCTCTCACAATGTACTGCCTCTCTAGCAAAATCCCTAGACTCCATCTTGTCGTATGTAATATCCCACTATGGTTTTGTATGCATGTGTTAATTCCCACTGGCTGGTAGGAATCTAAGCTCTGATACCACTGTAATGTTCCCAAGCCAATATGCAAGGAACATCACGGTTTTGGGTGTCTTTTTAAAACTTTTATGGTTGTGGCATTTCCTCAAACACTTTGTTGATTTACTTGTTTACATGTGTTTACTTGCAAGATGGCCTCTTGATTTTGGCGTTAGGGTTTTAGTTGATGATTTATATGTGTGTTGCAACAATAAACGAGAAGATGCAATCATGGAACATACCTCAACCATATGCAATATGATAGACAAGCCAAAACATCTCAAATTTGATTTTGTTCATGAATAGAAGAACCTGCTACAATGAAGATGTCGATCTAGAAATCTCAACAGATGGATCCAATAATATGATAGGAGCTTCTACAAAATGCTCTAATAGAAGTCCACGGGCCTCCCAAAGGATGAATACTCAATGAAGATCAAGACAAGAGTAGATCCGGTCATATGAAGTGCCAAAGCCCTAATTGAATGATTCCACGCCATGCTGAAATGTTGAAGCTCCTCAACAATTCGGACCTGCTACCAAATATGTCCAATAACCCCAATAAATATGCCAAATGGTAGATTGGGTGAAGACAAGAACAACCCAGGTGCTAAAATCTCCAAGGCCACCCTCAAACCCTATGGATCTGACTCTCCTCCAAGGAATGGTGTGCCCCCTGGATGCCTGAAACCCTAGATAATTCGGCCTCTCTCCTAGAGGCCTCCAATAGGTCCACAAATCCACTAGAATGATAGATCGAGGCATGACAATGAAAACCCAAGTGCTCAACTAGGAAAAACACTTGCTAGACCCTTGGATCTAGCCACCCTCCATGTAATGTTGCACCCTCCTCTTAGGGAAATCGTCCCACTCTCAATGCCAATCAATCCTCTATAAGAATACCTATGAAAACCTCCAATAATGGCTCTATGGTACCTGCAAGGAAAACCCAATACCTGGAATTCCCAAAATCTCTTCTCATCAGGTAGATTGAATCCTCCCTCTACGGATGGTGCACCCCTCTTGCTGGAAACCCTCAACTGGTGTGCCCTCTCTATATCTTCACATGTAACTGATGTAGAATCCTCCTACAACTAAGTATATCTAGAACTATAATGGTGTGGGAGCATATTGCATCTCCGATACCAAGCTTGGGACAAGCTAGGTGGAATCTTTCACTACTGAATCATCCTCTAGGGTTTGTTAAGTCAAAACCCTCAAAACCCCCAAGAGATGGGCCCTCTATCTAGAACTCATAAATTCAAATGATAGACATACATGAATGAATGAATAGAGGCCCTTGCATTTCCTTTATACTTCCTTCTCACCTTCTTCCTCCAAAGTGACTTTCATTTTATTAATATTTAATTAATTAATTAAATCACTTTAATTAATTAATTAAACTTTTTACCTATGAAAAGCGCCTTATCTCTCCTTGTGGCTTCCATGGCCACTGAAAGTCACTTCTCACCATCCCATCCTGTAGTGTTTCTCCTCCCGATTCCAATGAGCTATTACACTGAGAGGTTCATCTAAGTAATGTGCCCAAAATGACCTCTTCAGTGAATTTAATTAACTTATAGCTCAAAATACTCAAAATCATGGAAATCGTTAGAATGCAACGAAACCAAGGTCAACCTGTGCGGAATGGATCATAATAATGAAATGGGATGAGAGATGCAAGACAGACCCCAAAATGCCTCTCAATAATCCATGTACTCGCTATAACATCATTCTGGCTACTTTGGTCATCATAAACCTCTGTAATGTGATGATGTCCCAAAGTGGGGACATTACAATCTATTAGAGGCTAAAGTCACCAAATCAATTAATCAAGTAAATATAATGATCGAATAGTCAACACTACATGCTCAGGTGGTGCAACAAGTGTTTTTAAACTATATCTAAATAAAAATATAGGTAGCCTAATTGAATCTTTCCATTATGTAAAAGAAAATGACTCTAGCCTAAGAGATAAACTAATAAACCTCAAACAAACCTAAATAAATAATGAAAAGAAGGCCTTCAAAACAACTAACAACAAAGGTGATGAGTGCCCATGCATAAATTAGTGAAGGTATGAATGAGACAATTATAACTAGGATACAATGGGTGATGAAGTCCCAAAGACCTATAGAAATTTCTCTCAGGTTCCCTCCCTCCCACGAGAGCCACCTGGCTAAGAAACCTGGTAGAATGGCCACTAAGCTACCTCTTCATAAATACCTCCAACATGTTTCCTTTCTTTTAATATGGAATCAAAAGGTTGATTTATTACGTATTGTAACATTCCCCAACCCATCCAGGGACCGTTACTTGCGGAAAACATAAAAACAAAATTTATTCTTATTGATTTATTTATTGTATCTTACCAACTACGATTTAATTCATATTTAAACCAGAGTTAGATACCCATAACTGAAATGCATCAATAGTAATATATATGAACAAGAATTTCATAAAATGACACATTCAAAGTAGAAATAAATCATTCACATATAAAGAGTTGAGTACAACCATTAAACTCAACAAATAAATTAGGAAATAAATAAACACTTATATTTTATAAAACATTTATGCAAGCAATCACTTGAGAATGGCGTTCCAACCAACCATAGACTTGTTGTTCTAAATATCAACAACAAGTCACCCCCAAGTTGGGGCTCGTAATCCATAAGAGATGGGTTCCTCTCACAACCCACTCACATCTTACTAACACACAACCCATTGATACTCTCCTAAACCTATCCCGAATTTACCTCCATCTCTCTTACGTTTGACCTATCCAACCCAAGGAATGTACCCACTGCTCTATGTCCATTTGGAATCCCATTCATTTATCAGGGCCTCTATGTCTTAGGTGGATAGGAATATCCCTCCCAGGAACTCAAGGGACTCTCTGTTAAGAAAACTATCAACAACCAATAACAATACTTGATGTTACAGTGCAACTCACCCAAGAGTTCACTCTTCAAGCCTGACAACCTGGTTCTTCAATTACCAGCTCCAAAATACGCTCCTAAATTCTCCAGCATGCTCCTTACTACCTTCTTGTTGTTCATGCCCAACTCCCCTATGTAAAAACTATTTGTAACAACCCATACAAGTTTCCTCTATTTTCCCAAGACCATTGATTGATCACTCTACCCAATGTTGATTGCTTCTTCCCCATACTTTCCAATAACCATGGGATGTGAATCTCACACACAAACTCTTACATGAGTTTTAATTATTGGATCTCATATACTCAAGCAAAAATCAGAAGTTTTACCTAGTGTGTTGAGCACTCAACACACCCTCAAAATTATGAAATCTTGGGGTGCCACTTTTCTTTAATTCTCTCGCGATCGTAACTTTTCTCATAGTTTTCTTTCAATTTTTTCTTATTTCAATCAAGTCATGTGCTTAATATAGATTATCACTAGAAGGGATAAAGTTCTATATGGTTCCGATGTTGAGAAAAGGGGTTCAAGACTTAGTGTTTTCAAAACTTATCAAAAAAGCCTGGTGAATCCTTCATTTCCCTGATGCCCGGCTGACGCTTATGAAAATCGTCGATGCGCTAATCAAGCGTTGGGAACTCCTCTACTCAAATACATGACTGACTCATCGCAGTTCAATGATTACCGATGTCCATCAACTATTGGCACTATCACCGAATGATGCAAAATAGCCAAAGGAAGGTTAAGTTTCCTCGAATTTGATTAGTGAACCTATCATGTCAATCGATACCATTCGATCCACGTGATTTAATACCAGTCGTAGATTATTTAAGAGACAATTTTCCCTGATCTCAACTCAATCAAAGGCCACGTCCACAGTGTTACTTCAACCATTCCACCTCATCATAAGCCACGCCACCTTCCACATCCTCATGTAGGTTTGTTATTTTATTGGAATATGAGAAATACTCAGAGAAAAAAATTTGTGTGGTTAAAAAAATAAAACTTAGTGACATCGATGAGACCCATAGTTCATCAACACCTCATATGATAACCTGCAAAAAATCAAGGGATGGTCCGCCGATGTTGATGCTTCATCAGATATTGGTGAGGAGAAAGCCTTAGTCACAAAATATTGATAACACCACCTTCTAGAGGACTCATCAACGTCAGTGAACTAAAGCCTTGCCACCACCCATTTCAACGAACTTGTGAATTCACCGACTATCATTTCTTGTCATGAATAAATTTAGATTTGAGCTTCCCATCTCACATTCATAAATAATCTCAATCGTTGGGAAGTTCCAAGCAAGAAATGAACCGATTACCATGGTTTCAAGATAAGTGCCCTGTTGAGCCCCCGAAGCTCAGAACTATATGAGCACACCACATCAACATCTTGAGAAAGGTAATGTGATTAAAACAAAGTCAAGTAAAGCATCCTCAACACGAACTATGTTGGATTACTGAGAGGGGGGGGTAAATCAGTAATAGATATTTTTAATCCCTTTAACCACAGTATGAAAGTGTTATTTATCTTTATGATCAATATAGAATTATCATCCAATAAGTGCAGAGTAAATAAACCATGAAAAAATGAACAATCATACACATACATGGTACACAAGGTTTTTTTATGTGAAAACCCAATGTGGGAGAAAACCATAGAATGATTTTTCTTATTTGCCTTTAAGAGTTACATTCATTGGAAGCACCAACTTTCTTTGTTTTCGAGCTGGAACTGGAAGGAGGCTCTGACCCCCTATTTTGAGTCTACAACTTAAGGGAAGCTCCAACTCCCCAATTCTCTATATACAACCCCCTATGTTCTCTGGCTACAATCGGAAGGTGGCTACAACCACCTATCATTGCCCCTTCCAACCACCTTGAAATATAATTTCCAAATGTAGAAACTGAATATGTCACTGTCACAACCTATTCATCAAGTTTTTCACTATATAGTCATCAACCAATCCGATCTGATCACATATACCTGAAACACTACACCACAAGTCTATACCTCAAACCATGTGCTAGAACCTCACTGTTATAGAACCTCTATCTATACCAATAACTTCAACAACATACCTCAACCAAAATCCATCAAACATGAACCAATACTAAACTTCAGTAGGTTTTCCTTAGACCAACTCTACAACAAGCCCTAAACTTCCAAGAGGGCATCCAATAGATTTACAAGGCAAACCCTCAACCAGATTCATAAATTCAACACTACACATATGAAAACCATACCTTTTTCTTCTTGTAGCGTTATACTGCAGCACTTTTGTTGTCGCGAATATGTTGTCGTGATTTTTCTGCCGCACTTTTTTTGCTGCGGTTTTTCTGCCGCAATTTTTCTACTGCACTTTTTCTATCGTGATTTTTCTGTCGCACTTTTCCTGCCACAATTTTCTTCCGCACTTTTTCTACCGCACTTTTCCTTCCACGATTTTTCTGCCGCACTTTTCTTGCTGCAATTTTCTGTCGCACTTTTTCTGCCGCGATTTTTTTGCCACACTTTTTGTACCACACTTTTTCTGCCGCACTTTTCTCTATCAATAATACATGCCCAAATAACCTTTCACAAAATAGATATTTAATGATATTCAATAAGTGATAAATGGAGAGCCTTTCTTTCTTATATATACTTCCATGTAGATTCCTCAAGGGGTTACCTTCTAACCAACTTAACCCACTTTCCTTATTTTAGGGCTAACCAATTGTCCATTTCTAACTCACTTTCCTACAAATAGTAAATTCTCCACTTCTAGATGCAACTAAATTATTATTTTATTTATTTATTTTGCAACCACTTTTACTTATCCATAAATAGTAAACTCACCACTTCTTGTTGCAACCACTTTATTATTTATTCTCTTTCCAACCACTTTGTCTACTTTATTATTTAAATAATTTATCTTTACTCAAACTTCTTATTGCAACTAACTTTTCTATAATTAGTCAATTCATAACTTCTTTTCCCTTAACTAAGTTATTGTTGCAGCCATTTTATTATTTAATTTGTTTCTTGATGCAACAACTATACCCATGATTAAATCCTAGTTACCATAAATTTGATTAGTACACTTCTTCTAGGAGCTTCTAGAATAATTGACTTATTTGACCTTCTAGGAGCTTCTAGATAAGTCATGAGGGATATCCAACTTCATATGGCCATAAATCTCTAACCATGAGGAGTTATGTGACGTTTCACATATCGCTGGAAATTACATGACATATATTGTCCATCTAGAATTGTCTTACTTGTAAATTCATTGATCTTTGTGCCTTTATACCTGAAATAGACTCAGGTCCAATACCCATACATTTTTTCTACCATAATTCACTATCGGACTTCTCCAGGGGTTGACATTAATCACTAATGTTTGAAATCAATCTACAATATCACTCTGCAAGGGTTGACATTAATGAAAACCAACCCAATTAATAAACAATCTCCCCCTTTGGAATTTATGGAAAAACTCTAATGCAACTCTGAAGTCATATCACTTATTCTCCCCCTATGACCATAACTCCCCCTGTAAACATGCATCTATTCTCTCTTTCCAAGCATTTAAGTCTCTAGCATGCATCTAGTGAATATCTCCCCCTTTGAAATCAATGGAAAAGGTAACTTTATGTCCAGGGCTACTCCCCCTAACTGAACTGTCCTTTGGGTTGCTCCCCCTGACTGAACTCTTCCTGAAGTTTTTCCCCCAACCTGAACTATCCTTTATATGGTGATTTCTCATGTAAATCAAAGACATATAAGATCAGCATTCAAAAGCATTCATTTGGGAGTACAAACTACTCCGAGTTTTTGGCAGAGATACTCAAAGGATTCCCTTGGAAGAGGTTTTGTGAATATATTTGCAACTTGTTCCTTTGTCCCCACATATTAAAATATGATGTTCTTCTCTACAACCTATTCCTGTAGAAAGTGATACTCGATTGGAATGTGCTTCGTCTTGGAATGCATCACTGGATTCTTTGAGATATTGATAGTGCTTGTATTATCAAAATATATAGGAATGGGCTCATCATACTTAACCTATATATCTGTCAAAGTTTGTTTCATCCATAGAACCTGTGTACAACATGTTGTCGATGCAATATACTATGCTTCAACTATAGACAATGATATTGATTATTGTTTCTTTCTTAGCCAAGATACCAAACATTCATCCAAGTAGAATTCTGCTCCACTGGTGATTCGTTGGTCATTAATGCAACCTACCCAATCTGCATATGTGTAGGCAATAAGTGATATATCCTTTCCTTTTGGATACCATAATCCAAACTCTTATGTGCCCTTGAGATATCAAAAAATCATTTTCACTGCTAAGACATGTGATTCCTCTGGTGTTTTTTGAAATTGTGCCACCTATCCAACTTCTTGCATTACATTTGGTCTCGATGTTGTCACATGTAGTAAACTTACAATCATTGAAATTTACTACCTCTAGTATGTAGACTATGAATCATCATATTTCCTCAACTTGCAACTGGTTTGCATAGGAGTGTTAACAGTTTTGCAATATTCCATTCCAAACCTCTTTAGAATTTATATGATATACTTAGTTTGAGAAATAAAAATGCCTTGGTTGCTTTGACATATCTAAATACCTAGAAAGAAGGATATTTCTCCAAGTAATGACATTTCAAATTCATTTTGCATATCCTTTGCAAAGTTTTGGCTTAACCTTCCATCATCACTTCCAAAAATAATATCATCAACATAAACTTCAATTAATAAAATACTATCTTGAGTTACCTTGATGTAGAGGTTGTTGTCTGCACTTCCTTTTCTGAACCCTTCATGTTGTAGATATTTATCTAGTCTAGAGTACAATGATCTGGGAGCCTGTTGTAGATAATACAAGGCCTTCTTCAACCTGCACACATAATCTTCATTCTCTGACAATTGAAATCCTTCTAGTTGTTCAATGTAGACTTCTTATTCAATTTCCCCATTCAAAAAGGTCGATTTCACATCCATGTGATACACTTTAATATTCTTGGAGCATGCATAAGATAAGATCAATTGGATTTCTTCCATTTTGGAAACTGGGGAAAATTTCTCTTCAAATTATATCCCTTCAACCTGTGTGTATCCTTTACATACCAATATAGCTTTGTTCCTTGTAACCTGTCCATCTTCATTCAATTTATTTCTGAAAACCCACTTTGTGCCAATCAGATTCTTGTACCTTGGTCTTGGAACCAATTCCCAAGTGTAATTCTTCTCTATTTGATCCAATTGTTCATTCATGGCCTTTTTCAAGAATTCATCCTTGTCGGCCTCTTCAAAACTATTCGGTTCAATCATAGATAAGAGTGTTGGGAGCAGTTGTTTTGGTGAACAAATTCTTCTTCTAGTGTCAACTCCTGCATCCTTGTCTTTGATAATCTAATCTGAAGGATGATTCTTATGTACTTGTTTGCTAAGTGGTTTTGGAGGCACTTGTTGAACTTGTTGTTCTACTTCTGTCTAATATTCTTCATCGTTCCCTTCTACTTCTTCTTCATCATTTTCTTCTTCTTTGTAAACCTATTCCACTAATTCCTTTTCTTCTTCTTTTAATTTTCGCCAACCTGTTTCATCAATTGTTACATTGATTCTTTCCACAACTTTGTTGAGCCTTATATTGTAAAACTTGTATGCTTTCCTTGTACTTGAGTAACCAACAAGTACGCCTTTTTCCACATGAGAGTCAAACTTTCTCATTCTTGCATCTTCTCTTTTGATGTAGCATTTGCCTCTGAACACTCTGAAATGCTTCACATTTGATGGTATTCTTTTCCATAGCTCGTAGGGAGTTTTGTCATTGTTGTTTTTGAGCATTACTCTGTTTTGAATGTGAATTGATGTATGCACTGCATGTGTCCAAAAAACATCTAACAATTTAGAATTCATTATCATTGTTTGAGCCATTTCTTGTACTCTCGTGTTTTTTCTTTCAACAAATCCATTCTGTTGAGGTGACCTAGCAACGAATAATTACCTTTTTATTCCATGCTTGCTGCAGAAATCCATAAATTCCTTTGAAGTAAAATCTCCTCCATTATCAGATCTCAAACATTTGATTTTTGAATCGATTTCATTTTCAACCATTTCCTTGTAAACCCTAATGTTTTCAAATGCTTTTGAATTATTCATGAGAAATAAATCTGTAGTCATTCTTGTATAATCATCAACTAATAACATAAATTATTTCTCACCTTTTAAACCATTTGTTCTAGTTGTTCCAACTAGATAAGTATGCACAATTTCCAGTGGTCTTGTCATTGAGTATTCTTTTTATTTGAACCTGGCCTTTGTTTGCTTTCCTTGTTGACAATGCTTGCATAATGTGTTGATTGGTTTCGTGACCTAGGGAATTTCTATGAATGCTTCCTTTGCTGATTTTGTCGAGGTTATCAAAGTTTATGTGACCCATTATTTTGTACCATAGCCAACCTTCATATTCCTTTCATAGACAACACTTTTCATTTCCAATTTCACTTAATACATATATGTTGCTTGAAGTTCTTGTAGTTGTTGCAATCAATTTTCCTGAACCTTCTTTTCTTATCTCACACTTCTATGAATCAAATGTAAGTTTATCACCTTGGTCACACATTTGAATTACACTTAGAAGATTATGTTTCATACATTCCAATAGTAGAACATTTTATGCCTTGGTATTCTTGTTTCCAATTCTGACTGTGCCTTTTCCAATGATTCTAGTTGAGTCATCATTTCCAAAAGAGACTGATCCATCTCTTTCCTTTCTTAATGTAAGAAACTTGTCTTCATCACCTGTCATATGTTTTGAACAACCTCTGTCAACATACCAACCATGTTTCTTGTGTTTATATTGTAGAGAAAGTGTGCATTCTTCATTGTTAAATTGATCCTGTTTTCTTATCCATATTCTCTGTTGAGGTTCATGTCTGTGACTGTTGTGATTCTCTAGGAGGGACTGTCATTCTACAATCTTTGGCCATGTTTCCAAAGTTGTTTCATTTTTAGCATTCCACTTCAGTTCTCAATGATTCAAAATTGTTGTTGCTTCTTCTATTTTTTTCATTAGGCCTTATTGGATAACCATTTTGTGCCTGAATTTAAAAGTTGTTTTTTTCCCTTCTATTAGCTCTGCAATTTACATCTTTATGTCCAAAATTATTACATGCATAACATAAAAAAAAAAAAAAGATAGTTTGATACGTGGGATTTGAATATCTTCTAAAAGGAGTTACTCTTCTGAATCCTTCTTCATCCTAAGGCCTGCTTGTTTTTTTACTGTTGTTGATTTTGGAATCTGACTCTTCTAGGTGGAGGAGTGTCCCTGTGATCTTCCCTATAAAACTTCTTTTCTCTTCTAACCGTTTTTGCATAACTTCTTGGTTGTGTTTCTTTCTCTGTAGTTTTGGAGATTGAGCCTCTTTCTGTCTGATTATATCCTAGCCCAGACTTGTCATGATGTGGCCTTTGAATTTTGATAACATTATCCAAAACCTTTGAATTGTTCTACATATTCTTTTGTTGAAGGTATTTTCTCAATGTAACAGCCTCTGCTTCCAAATTTCCAATGATCTTGTCTTTTTATTCCAACTGTTCTTTGAGTGCTTCTTCGATTCTTTTGTCTTCTTTTATTTGAAAATTTAATTTAGTGAGCATTTGTTCTATCTCTTAAGAGTTTGAATTTTGAATGTCTTCTTTCTTGTCTAGTTCTACCTAGAGTTTCTTATTTTTCTTCTTTTCTCTTTTTATAACTTCTATAGCACTCAACAGTTCTTATTTGTAGTCAACTTCTACTTCTTCATACTCCTCTTCGGTGTCTTGTTTATCAGAATCTTCTATTTATATGAATAGAACTATTTCTATCTCACTTTCACTCACTTCATCTTCCTTTGATGAGGAGGAGTCTTCTTTGGTGCAAATTGTTTTCTTGAAGACTTTATTTTTGGTTATTTTTCCTTTATATGTTTGTTTGTTGTTTGAATCATTATCTTCATGTATTTTTTATTTATTTTATTGTGAGGACATTTGTTAGCAAAATGACCAATACCATCACAGTTAAAACAAATCAATGGAAGATTACCTTTATATCTGTCGTCGGTTCCCTTTTTCAATCTTCTGACAAACTTGGCCACTTCTTCATAATCTTCCAGGACGTCACTGTTGCTTCTATATTATTTTTTCTTTTGCTTTCCCTTTTTCTTTGACCTTTTGGATGCTTTTAGATAACACATGAGGATTCTCCAACTTCATAAGGCCATAACTCTGTATCTGTTAGGAGTTATGTGATGTTTCACATATCACAGGAAATGGCATGACATATACTATCCATATAGAATATTATTACCTGTAAATTCAATGATATTAATTCATTTATACGTCAAACATGCTCAGGTCCCTTAACCATGCCTTTGTGCTACTAAAATTCACTACCGAACTTCTCCAAGGGTTGACATCAATCTACAATATCACTCTCCAAGGGTTGACGTCAATGAAAACCAACCCAATTAATCAACAAACTATCATTAGGTCGATAGATTAACTATAACACTTAATGTTTAAATCAGAAAAGAGAACACATCTCTAATCCATGATCTTATTAATCATTGCATGCCAACCCATCATTGTTCCATATTATAGATAGACTAAATTAATATTCCCTTTGCACCGTCAATTAATGTAGCACATTAACTCTAGAGCATGGCATGAACGATGTATTTAATTGATGAAGATCTGCAAGGATTTTATTGTACTCGTCAATGATGGATTCAGATGGGACTAGTGGAGACAAGGTATTTGAATTCAGTTCGGTTCCTTCATTTCAAAATTGTTTTCGTATATTGTTAGAGAGCTTTGCGCAACAACATTGTTTGAAGAACCAAGTGTTTCACTCGTTCAAGCAAAGTGTTGTCAAGTTTTTACTCTCGTTTCCGAGACTGGTAAGCATTAAAGGACAAAAAATCATGTTTTTCTCAGGTATTGTTTTCATTTGTAAATCATCTCATTACTTGCAGTGTTTGATCCATATAGAATTTAATTACTTTTTTTTTATGCATTAAAAATTCCTCCTCGATGAAAAACAAGCCATCATTCATCAAAGGTGGCAAAGGGGAATAATATGCAGGTTGGAAAAGCCTGGATACTGTTGGAGAGTCAAAATGCATGCCTAAGATAGATCCAGTGAGCCAGTGATCAAATTGTCACAGAAGAAACCTCTAGACCAACCACTACTCTACAAAGACACGGGAATAGGAATGAGTTCTAAGGTAACTCTTCCCACCTGACATGACTTATAAAATAAAATTCATCATGATGATTTTCCCGAGTTTACTCCTCATAGTAACCAAGAAGTAAGGGTTTTAGATAACCTTGTCTTTCAAAACATCAAAATTTCATTACTATACATGAAGGCATCCAGAACCCCTATTTTCCTTGTGTGGAAGCCTTAGAGTGGATAATCAACCACGCTAATGTTGAAAAATGTTTAATAAAGGATTTAGGTAGGTAGTGTGTTGGTTTGTTCCTACTGGTAGAAATAAGAAAGTATTACAAACTCAGAGACTCGAAGGTTAGGATTGTTGTAGTCTAGGAAATGGAAGCAAGCATTCAAGAGAGACTGCATTGGAACACACACCAAGAACACATGCATCCCAAGAAATAAAGGTAAATGTGGGGAAGGATATCCAAATTTATTCCTATTCCTTCTTAATGAGTATTTATACATAGGAAGGATAGTTGATGAAGTTATACCCAGTCCAACTAATCCCT
Source organism: Picea sitchensis (assembly GCA_010110895.2). Lineage (NCBI taxonomy): Eukaryota > Viridiplantae > Streptophyta > Pinopsida > Pinales > Pinaceae > Picea > Picea sitchensis. The sequence goes on along the minus strand of SNQJ01S0009736.1, from coordinate 122,071 downwards.
AGTTAAGTATCTTTATCCTTTATTACACATATCATTTACTTAGTTTACATTAGACTTAGGCTAATATATATAATAATACATATGTATGATAACAATTAGGGCCTGAAATGTCCCCTAAACATATCCCCCACACTCAAATCCTTGCTCATCCTGACAAAGTGTGAAGATAACTAATGACTTGTTACTCTTTAGCCTTGATCTTCAATATGGTAAATTAATGTTTAGTAAGTGAGTCTTACAGTGCTTTGCTCCCACCCAACAATGATCCTATTGATCCTATTGTTAAACTTCTCCTTGGTTCCTTCGGAGTGGTGAGTGGCTGGTCCTGGAGCTCCATGATTTGTCCAACCTATCATTTCTCTTCTTTCTGGCTTCTGAGGTCATAACTCAGAAACTATTCAACAACTTTTACACCAGGGGGCTTAATCATTTCAATGTTCATGTCAACATCTTTTCTTTAATATCTCATGTGTTTTTCTATGAAAATATGTCTCTCTTGGATTCCCTTAACCGTTTCCAACATGTTCATCATCGATGCTCTCTCAAATGCTATGTGTTCAATGCTCTGTTTCTCTTCAATCTTGTTTTTCTGCTGCTCTTTAATATGATTGTGTTAGTGTTTATATGGAGTCTTAAAATTGATATTATATGAAGGATAACTAATTATAACTCAATTACAACTGCAAATACTTTATGTTGTGTCGACTATGAACCAACTTATGTCGGTGAGGTACCAATCAACTAGAACCTGACTTAAATTACAATGGCAGAGGGGGTCACATTCCCTCGAAGAAGAAGCACATTTAACCCCTCCTTTGTGATTTGACTAAGAGTTTCCAATACATTTTTAAAGTGATACAATCGACAATATATGTTTTTAATTTTAGACTAACAAACTCAACTAGACTCAACTATGAGTAGCATAGAGATGAAAATCGACTCGACTAAACACTCCAACTCGACTTGACTAAATATTGACTTACGATCATATCCTTCATGTAACACATTATAACATAGGACTTCATGACTTAATAAATTAAATTTTAAACTTCATAGATTTATTCTCAGTTGGAGTAGCCTGCACTCTTAAGAGTGTCTGAACCTTCCATGTATATTGTATCACTGCTCTCCGCGATCAATGTACTCTTCATGTTGATTAATTCGATGCAATGCACATTTAATTGACTCTCATCCCACATTGACTTCCATAAGCATGATTTCTTCGACGCAGTCATTTTTTCCTGTCAACTAGTTGACCATTAGGTTATCTCCATCAGTCGGCCTCTTTGATGATTAATCATTAGATTCTATTCTATAATTTCTGAAAGGGAATAATCAACACAATCCAGAAGAATAACTAAGTGTTTGGACCAAAAAAATATTTCCATCTTCCTGTGACCATAGTCTTCACAAGAGTGTGCAACAGTCGAGACTCGGAGTGTAGAATGTTCTAGTCCAAATCCACCTAAGTCGAACCCTACAGCCATTGGTCGATTCTTGTAAATTCACTTCGGTCAACTTTAAACAGTGAATGGGTCAACCAATATCATGTTAGCCTATGGCTTACCTTTACCAATCACTAATTCTAAAGTGTCCCCTATATTTGTATTATTCATTTAAGATATTAGTAATATATCCTCAAGTGGTGACTAATGATTTAGTTAAGATTGCCTAGCCTAGTCATCATGCATGATTTTAGGATCTAGAGAAAATCTCTCTATGAGGTGGCATCATCCATTGTACTATAAATATGTAACATTGGAGTGAATACATAAAGTGTTGGCTAATATGCCTTTTCCGCCATGTTGTTATTCTTGTTTATGTTTTATCAATTGGTATCAGAGCCTCTTATAGTTCTTAAGGGTCTATTAATCTTGAGAGCCATGGTGGTGATCCATGGAAGGTAAATTTCTTTGAAATATGAAATTGAAGGCCTATCACTATGGTGTTGGAAACGAAGAAATTATGAGTCAATATGAATGAGAATGAACTTCTGTGAAGGAGGATCGATGAAGGAGGTTCACATACACCTGTAAATAGAGGAGCATCTAGATAAGGGAAATAGAAACGAAGCTTCGTATGCCAATAGACTGCATATTGAGGAGTCAACGAATAGTGAGATGTAGAAAAATAAGAGAGCTTGTTGATATGTTGGATTGAAATCATGAATCTAAACTGCGATCTAAATCCACGGCTCTCAATGCCCTGAATGTGAAGGTGTTGTATACCTGATCTCTTTGATCATGAATGTTTTTTATTTTCAAGAACAAGAAGAAAACAAAGAAATATGTTCAATATTTTTTTATGCACATCCTCAACCATTTTCTTCGGCTACCTGCACACAGAACATTCGACAATCCATGTGAGATTTTATGCACAATATTTTTTAGTTGTTAAATGCAGAAACATGGAGGAAAATCAACACAATTGCATAATTTTAATTCGAAGCAGTTTTCTCAGATTTTCATTTGCATTTTATCCCATCTCCTTTATGTGCTTCAATCTGAGAAATAATGGCCCTTCCCTCATCAATCTAATCCATATTTAACAATTGTCATTTGGCTTCTATTGGTAACCTCTTCATACTATTGTTTTCAATATTCACCCACAGATTCGAACCCATTACCATTCCACGGATCGACCCACAGATATCAATTATATGAATTTGTTGTAGTGACTCTCGACCAATTTTTTTTTTACAACCGTCAATGATAGAGGGTTCGAGAATTTTATTTTTGCTGAGATGCCAGAAACCCTCGGTGCCAACACAGTTAATTTTTTATTGCCTTTCACTTTCCAGATCTATTTTTATTGAAAAAACCTCGTGCTTCATTTTATTTTTTATAATGGTATACCTAATTTATCACCCCGTAGCATAATTGTTGTGGGAAAAACAACTTTTGAGAAAACAAATCCCATGCATTTCCTGATAGCAGAGATCTCACAAGCTCTTTTGAACACAGTCGACCGAACACCACAACCATTTTTATCGCAGGGGACTCCGCATTATATCTATTTGTACCAATCGGTGGGGTGAAGCCTCGAGTCCATAACTTCAGTTTGAAGAATTGGTCTCCAAAGAAATTGTTGCTTTCAGTGATTGTCTAGTATGACCGCGATGCCAAATTTTCTGAGAGCAATGATCATGTGCTTGTATGCTTCAATGTGAGAAATCCCCAGGAGGCCTATGATGTGCATGGCCAATCCAGTTTCCATGGCAACCAGGTTGAGGCAGTCAAAGGTCTGAGCAACAGTGAGCTTAGAAAGGACCATATCGGTGACCATGAAAATTGTCCACATGAGGTCGTGGATCGTTCTCCGCAGTGGTGTCAAACAATTGAGGAATAAAACCATGAGCGACAATGATTGCGCAGCTGGCACTTTTCGATAGTGTTTGCAAAGCATGGGATGTTACGTCGATTATGTAAATGGTGGGATTTTTTTTTTCACGATCTGTGCATTGTATCTTCAGTCCATTAACATTGCCAAGGGATGTCATTGGTATATGATGCATCGATAAAATCAAGAAAACCCGCAGTGCATCGCTTTAGTAGTTTGCATCCTCACAATATCCCATGACCAGTTCTATCAATGTCAACTCGGAGTGAAGTTTGAAAACAAAAAGTGAATGGAATATTAAAGTAGTGCATGTGTGCTTTTCAAGTACCCTAAGTTTTACACTTAACACTCCTTTTGTAAAAAGGCCATTTTGAGTATTAGAATGTGTTTTCCAAATTTCTAAAGGACAATAGAATTATATGCATGTACAAATTAATGAAAAGTTCTTTTTGTCATGGAACTTTGTCCTAGACCTGGCCTGAAATCGAATAAGGAGGTCTAAGGACGATCGCGCTTGTGTCATGGTGGTTTTCTTATGAGTTCTTTATGTCTAGTTTTGACATAATAACATATTATTTATCATTTAAAGCAACACAAATGAAGTTCAACACAATTAATCTCAATCAAGCACTTACAATCAAGAACATATGATCAAGAATATGAGAAGAAAATTCTCAAGCATTCAAGTCGTCAACCACATCAACAATGGAAAAATCAAATCATTTGAACTCAACACATCATGGAGCATTTGAAATTCAATTGTAACTTGCAAAAATGTTTGTTGCAATATTATTTGATCGAGTTGAATTGTACTTGCAATAGTTTGTTTGTAAGTGTCATTATTAAAATAACATTAAATTGTATCGGATGCATTCTCAGTTGAACCCGAAATCTGTTCTATTCATTGTAAGTCTATTGTAAAATCATAAGTTTGGATGCATTCTCGGTTGAACTCGACACCCACAGCTTGATTCTATCATTCTATTCCCGAGTCATTGTAATTTTGAGTCGAAATTGACTAGGTTGAGTGGTTAAAACTCAAATTCATTGTAATACTTTGGGATTTAGTTTCGGTGATAACTGACATCCTCAACTTATTGGAAGAAAGGAAGACAAGTTCAAGCAAACAAATTCAAGCGAGCGTGAAGTTCAAGCGAGCGATTCAAGTGAGCGAGTTGCAAATAAGCTTTCTTCTGTCGAGTCAAAATTGTAATAAGGATCTACCTACACAAGGAGACCTCTTTTAGTGTTTTGAAAATGGTTCGAAGTCTCGAATTATTAGAGTTATTGAACACTCTAATAAACACCATTGAAGACAACACAATGATATTGAATAAAGAAACTGTTCAATCAGTGCTAACTTGTTTGCAAGTGATGCAAACTAAAGTTAAACTTCTTCAATCTCTATCCCAACTATTGAATGATGAGTTGAGAGAAATCAAAAGTCAACATCCTGTGAAGTTTTATGAACTATTTTTTGTTCAGAAAAAACCCTCTCTATGATGATGATGATGATGATCAACAACCAGTGAAGGAACAACACAGTGATACAACTTCAGAATCAGTTTCAGACGAAGTTGAATCTATTCATGAACCTACATTTCAAGAGTTTTCTTTTGATTTCAGTGAAGAAAACCTTTCAATGATGCATCAACATGCA
>SNQJ01S0009736.1:44250-95935 GCA_010110895.2 Picea sitchensis | reverse complement strand
TTGAATGTATGATTTCATGCTAAGTATATGAAATCTGAGAAGAGAGAATGAGTTTCAATTATTTCTCTTCTTGAGTGAGAGAAGTTCCTGCAAGGAATGCAGTGAAACATCTGCAAGGTGTGCATTGACGAAGTTTTGAGTTTTACCTCAAAAATCTCAAGAGGGATACCATTGTTCTCATTCCAACAGAAGTGCAGGTGAAGCATCGAAGTCGTGCAAGGTGTGCGTAGGCTAGTCGAGGCCTTAGAACTTATCAACTAAGGTTAAGGATTGAAAGATTGTTGTTGCAGGGAGTGCACAAAATCGAAAGATCAAATACCCAAGGGTATTTGAATGATTTCCGCAAGGAATGCGTGCAAGAGTCCTTTTGAGACTCAAGTTTGCAAGCAAAATCCAAGCAGGGTTAGTGTCTTCGAAGTGTTAAAAGGGAGATGGAGCTAATTCGCTTTGCAGAGGCCAAGTTCAGAGGAGGAAAATTGGTTAAATTCACAGAAGTCTTCAAGGAGGAAACGAGGGGTCAAAATTCTCCAAGGAGAGCTTGCGAAATTGTGAGGACCGTGGGATTCAGTGAAGCTGTGAGGAGGTTAAGTTCTAGATAAATCCACCCTTACGGAGGTGAGACTCAACGTGGACTGTTGATATTGATAGTGGAGTGGTCAGATCATTTCAGAATTCAGGATTTCGAAGTGGTAGGGAAATAGTAGTCAGAGGCTTGTTCAAGTCCCGAAAGTAGGGAAGAAGGACAGGTGGCGAGAGTCTATGTCAGAGATAGAAATCAATTTAGGGGACATGTGGCGTGTCTTCATCAAATAGGTGGAGTCAAGCCTTGTTGACTGTTTCGAGGTTCGTAGGTCGAAGAGTTGGGACCATTGCATCCGGATTCACGAAGTTGCAAAGTCCGAAATCCCGATGAAGTGAGAATTCCATCTAGAAGCCAACCTTTGTTGAACGCATCGGAATTTGGAATTTTGGGTTTCGAAGGTTGTAGAGGCAGGAACTCTCGACAACAAGAATCGTGAAATTGCAAAACCCGAAGTCCTGGTTCGGCAAGAGGCGTGATCTTACTGGGATCAAAAGACTTGAGTGGTGCTTTGTGTTTTGATCACACATGGCATACTCAAAAGGACCCGTGGATACACCATCGAGTGTGTGTGGGATTCCTTGTGAAGGAACCAAAGAGTCAATCAGACTCAAGGGGAATATTTAGAATGATCCTACGTGGACCTTGGACCTAAGGGTTCGAGGGTCTGCATAAATAGTAGCTCTTTCTTTCCCTTCATAGCCAAGCCTTCAAGTTGCTTCATATAGATTTCTTCTTCCAAATCCCCATGTAAGAATGTTGTCTTCACATCCATCTATTCTACTTCAAAATAAAACACAGCAGTAACAAACAACATAAATCTAATAGAATTTAACTTGGAAAAAGAGAAAAAATCTCACCAAAATCAATTCCCTCAGCCTAGGAATAACCCTTTGCTACTAACCAAGCTTTTTGTTTCTCCACTTTTCCTTCGACATTCAACTTCTTTTTAAATACCCATTTGTTGCAAATGGGATTTATTCCAGTCGACAACTCCACTAGATCCCAAGCCTCATTCTTATCCAAGGATTCCATTTCTCCATCCATGGCCTTTTTCTAGAGTTTTCCATCCTTTGAATCCACTACCTCCCTAACAGTTCTAGGATCATCATTAGTAATATACAAAGAAAAAATTGAATGGAAATCAGATGGATTATATCTTTCTGATTTTCTTGTTTCCCGAACCGATCTCCTCAATACTGGAGTATGAGGATCTTCTTCTTCTTATTCTTGTTCTTTTGTAGAGTTTGATTCATAATCCTTTAAATCAAACTCTATTTTCTTTGGTTCTTCCTTACTTGGCAGGACATCCTGTTTGAAAACATATTTTATTTCTCTAAATACCACATCTTGGCTATACACAACCTTTTTATTTTTTGGGTTCCAAAGCTTATAACCTTTAATACCATATTTATACGCAATAAATATACATGTTCCATCCTTCTTGTCTAGCTTACTCATGTTTTCCTTTGGAACATGAATATAGGCGTCAAAGCCAAATACATTGAAATGTGTGAGAGAAGGTTTCTTACCAGTCCATACCTATTATGGAGTCTTGTCATCTAGTGCTGATGAGGGTGATCTATTGACCACTGCCTCTGCCCAAAATTCTTTCCCTAACCCAACACCATTGAGAATGCACCTTGATTTTTCCATCAGCGTGATGTTCATCCTTTCTGCAATTCCATTATGCTAAGGTGTATATGGAGTAGTATTCTTCCTTTCTATATCGCACCTTTTACAAAATTATTCAAATTCATTCCTGTAGAACTCTCCACCATTATCTATCCTCAACACCTTAATTATTTTCTCTGTTTGATTCTCAACAAGATCCTTAAACTCTTTAAACATGTCAAAGACTTCAGATTTCTTCCTCAGGAAATATATCCAAGTATTCCTCAAGAAGTCATCTATAAATGAGACATAGTACACAGATTTTCCCAATGATGGAACCGACGCAGGTCCAAACACATCACTATGAACTAGCTATAAAATTCCTTCTACCCTCATTGCACCAGAGGGAAATCTTACCCGATTATGCTTCCCATATACACAATGTTCACATAAATCAAAATCCAAAGATCAGTTAGACATAGCTTCAACCATACCTTTGCCATGTAGTAGTCGAAGACCCTTCTCTCTGGCATGCCCCAATCTTTGATGCCACAAATAACCTTTTCTCCAAAGACTGTAGGAGTTTTTTCTTATTCAAATCCAATATCAAGAACAATGGAACTATTACACCCATAACTAATAATTCTTCCTTGTATCTTATAAAGAGTTCCAAACCGAACTCCCTTTAACAACACCATTGCTTCTCGAACCATCCTACATGTTTCCTGTTCAAATATTGTTTTTACCCTGCATCGTCCATTTTTCTTACAAAAATAAAATATTTGGCCAATCTTGGGATGTGCAGAACACTAGGTAATTCTCTAGTCCTTCCATCTATAATCCTCAATTGAATTTTCCTCGTCCTATGATTTTGGTTTTCGAGTCATCACCTAGGAAAACATTACCTCCATCATACCTTTCATATTCACAGAACCACTCACTGTGGTGAGTCATATGAAAGGATTCACTTGATTTAACCAACCATGCCTCATGATCTGCATGTTTTATTAAAGAAACCAAGTACACATCCCCTCCTTCTTCCTTGGAGGTTTTTCTTATATAGAAGGAGGATCTTCAGATCCTTTCTTTTTCTCAACTTTGGATCTACATTGCTTCTTGTAGTGACCTTATTTTCCACATCTCCAGCATACCTTTACAAACTTTCTGGGAGATTTAGATATACCCTTAGACATACATATTCCACTTGAGGACTTAGATCTATTTCTTTCCTGGGAGCATCCTCTTGCAAATAATTCATATGTTCTATGTCCTTCCATGTTCTTTTGTTTCATCTCCTCCGACAACAAGGATGAGACCACTTCATCAAACTTCAAGGAAGTTGTATTACTACCTATGGAAACACCCAGACTATGCCATGATTCTGGTAAAGAGAACAGTAAACTGATACACTTATCTTCATCTAAAATTTTAATCTCAACAGATACGAACTGACTTACCATAGTATTGAAGGAGTTCAATTTATTTTCCACCGAGTCTCCATCTCTCATCCTCAGGTTATACAACTTATTTCTCGGGAATAGTTTATTTACTAGGTACTTAGACTGATACAACTTCCCAAAATTATCCCATAAATCCTTGGCTATAGCTTCCTCTGAAACATTCAGTAATACTGAATCTGAGAGACACATTTGGATTGTGCTCTTCGCCTTGCAATCCAACTTCTTCTAGTCATCTGTTGAAGTTCCTGTAGGTGTAGTACTGGGATCTACTAATATTTGTACACCAAAATATCTTCCATATTGAGCTTCCATAGCTCAAAAATTTTCCCATTAAACTTATCGATCTCCATTTTCGAACTTCTCGCCATTTCTCTTCACCTGAAGAATCAATACCGCAGATCTGCCATTGTAACAAGGCTTATCATAGACCTGAGCCAAACCCTTGACCACAAAGGCATCCCCATGAAGCCAATGATTTCTTTGATACCATATGTAGATTTTAACCTTATAAAATATTTACTGCAAACATATTTTCAGTAAAAAAACAAAAAATATACAATGGCAAATACACACATTACACAGATATTTTTCCCATGGAAACCCAAACCAGGAAAACCAACATATTCTATATTCATTCACCATCATACATTGTTTACAATACAATATACATATATGATCCAACAACATCCAAAATCCTAACCCAATGACCTAGATTAGTCAACAACCCTAATTCCTTAACCGGAAATAGAAAACCATCGAAAAAAACCATGTGCCAAAAAACCATCCAACAATGGAAATGAAAATAGAGGCAACAAAAAAATGAGGAAAAAATGTGACACGTTTCTCGAGGAAATAAACAATTTCTCGGGGGAACTTCTCCCGAACCCCCACACAGGGGGTATATAACCCCTTTTCAACCCCTGAAGGGGTGTCCCGATGCTACCCCCTCAAACCCCCCTTACGTTCCCGACGTAACATAACAGACACTAGAGCTAGTCGTGCAAAGAATATCACACATACCCAACAAAAAAATGAGTACAATGAGACTCTGAAGGAATTTTTATAATAAACATGAATTCCAAAACCCTAGATATCCAAAAAACTAACCCTAGGAGATGAAGCACCAAAAGTCATGTGGGCCCCATTGGGGTAAGTTAGTACATCAACTTCCCAGGTTCGTAACTTTTGCATATGATCTCCATTTAGGGCACATGATACCTCTTATTGATGAGGATATTCATTTTGGGGGCTCAATATGAGCCTTTATATATCATTGGGGCAGCCAATTATGAAAATACAATGTTTAGGCCCTCAAAATGGCCCCGGAAGTTCAGGACCCAAAAAACTATTACAAATAGTAAATTTCCAAAACACTGTCTTGAGCTATTTGGATTAGGTGGGTGGCCATCGATATCCTCCTAGATCAATCCTGCCCCCTTAGCAAGAAATGGTCTACATTGCATTGAGTTCCCCCACTAGATGAGGAAATTTCTGTTGAATTTGGCCCTGGGTGAGCCACTTGCCTTGTTGTAGAAGTTGCCTTGATTTGACAACCTGGTAAAGCTAGATCCTCTGCTGGCGAGTGCCCTTGACCTGTGTGTCCATGATATTATCAGTGTATGTCTATTCCATGTAGTCAGGGTTGATCTCTATTGGTGTCAACTATTCTACTATCTCTGAGGTCTCCAATAATGGTGGAAAATAGGGTTGAAGGAGGTCCACATTGAACATTGGGTGTAATTCAAGGAAGGGGGGAATGTTGAACTCAAAAAAATTGTCACCCAAAACCTTGGTGGTGGTTTGCAATCCATATCAGAGTGGACGAAGCTTCTGATGAGGCCCTGTAAGGTATTCTTTCTACAAGTGCAACCAAACTTTGTCTCCCACCTAAAACTGGTGTGGCACCCGATATTGATCATGGTGTTTCTTGTACTTGGCATTGAAATTTTGTAAAATATCATGAACCTATTGGTGGATGTGATGGGTCTGCTAAATGAACTAGGTATCTTTTCCAGCTTCAGTTGGAGCATGTGACATGTCTTCCTGGGTGTCCGCAAGGGGTAGTGCAACATCCATGGGACCCAATGGTTGAAATCCAAACCCCACCTGAAAGCGGTTTTGGTTGGTTGAGCTATGTATGGCTCTGTTGTAGCTATGTTGAACATATGGAAGACTCTCATCCTAGGTGTGAAGGTTCTTGGAATTGTATATGCGCAGGATGTGCATGATCATTCGGTTGATTACCTTGATTTGGCCATCCGTCTAGGGGTGGAAGGCAGTGGACTTGGTGATCTTGGTGTCTAGAAGTGATCAGAGGCTCAACCAGAATGTGCTAAGGAACTAGTTGTCTCGATATGAGATAATGGTTTGTGGTGTCCCAAAGTGTACCCACACTCGTTCAAAGAAGAGCTTGACATTGGCCTCCATTGTGATTCTCTTCTTGCAGGTGGCCAAAATCGCCATTTTGGAAAAGCGATCAACAACCACAAAGACACATTCATTTCCATGCTTGGTGGATGGAAGGCCCGACATGTAGTCCATTGATATGGTTTCCCAGGGCCTGTCAAGAGTAGGAAAATGAGTGTACATGCATTGTTTCTTAGTGGATGGTTTGGTAATAATGTAGGAAGCGCAGGAACGGATATACTTGTTGACATCCTGTCGAAGTTTCGGCCAATAGAAATGTCGTTGCAGTACTACCACTTTATTTTCCACATCGAAGTGTCTTTACACTCAACTATAGTGGGCTTCCCAAATCATCTTTTCTCGCTCGCTTGATCGAACGTAGAGGTGGTCCGGATGGGAAAAAATTTCATCCCAAAGATGGAAATTACTGACATCTGTGTTTTCACCCTACATCTGGTAGGTGTTGGTGAAGTCAATATCTGTCTCATAAAGGAGGGGCCATTCGGAGGTCTCGTGGCCGCAAGAGTATAACACTATGGTGAGTGTTGTGAATGGAGGTCGACTAAGGAAATCAATGACTCAGCTGGTACTTCTTGTTTTATACTTTATTTTTAGGTGGAACTACTGCAAATATGTGGACCACTTATGATGGTGGTCATTCTACAATTTTCCTTGTGTCTGCATGAACTGCAACGACTTATGATCAGTTTGGATGACTATCTCCTTCTCGAGAATGTAATGTCTCCATTGACCACATGATTTTACAATGGATTACATTTATTTGTTGTAAGTAGGGTACTTACGAACAACAACTAATAGTGTTTCACTATGATAGGCCACAAGGTGGTCATGTTGAGTGAGGATTGCTCCCACAACATAGTCTGAACCATCTGTCTCGATCTCAAAGGGTTGTTGCAAGTCAGGTAATGAAATCAATGGGGTTGTGCACAAGCACTGCTTCAGATAATCAAACTCTTTTTGTTGGGATAGGCCCCACACAATTTTTTCCTTACCACCACCCCTAATTATTTGGTTGAGGGCCCTTGCAATATGGGAGAATCCCAACACAAAATTGTGATAAAAATTGGCAAGGCCTAAGAAGATTCGAATCTCAGTGATCATGGTTGGGGTTGGTTAGTCATTGATTACTTGGATCTTGGCTGGATCAACACGCACACCATTGAATCAACAATGTATCCTATGTACTAGACCCTGTCCATGGCGAAGGAGCATTTTTCCAAGTTTGTGTATAGCTTGTACTGCCACAGAGTGTGGAGAACCTATTGAATACATTGCAAGTGTTCTTCCCAAGTCTTGTTGTAGATGAGGATGTCATCCAGATACACCACCACAAAATATTTATTGAAATACTGCAAGATACCTTCCATCATCCTCATGAAAGTTGTTGGGGCATTTGTCAAACCAAAGGGCATGACCAACCATTCAAGAAGACCTTCTTTTGAATTGAAGGAAGTTTTCCATACATATGTCTACTCTATTGGGACGTGATGGTATCCAAACTTCAGATCAATATTACTGTAGTATTTGTCCCCCTTGAGCTGATCAAGGAGATCATAAATTTAGGGAATTGGGTACTGGTTCCTGACTGTGATTTTATTTAGGGCCTAGTAATTAATGCAGAGTCGTCAGGTCCCATATTTATTCCGCACTAGCATGATTGGGCTTCCACAAGGTGATGATCTAGGTCATATGTTCCCCTTGTAGAGAAGTTCTTAGATATGAAACTTTATCTCCTCATTTTCTAGCATAGAGCGACAATACACTAGCCCATTGGGTAGAGGTGCATCGGGGGTCAGATCGATAGGATGCTTGACCTGATAGTGTAGAGGTACCTGATTAGGTGATGAGAAGATGTCTTTGTATTATTCAACAACTTTATCCACTTTCTTATGTTGCGTGGAGAGGTTGGTCGCAGAGGCCATGGATGTGGCTGAAACCTTTTTCTCACTCTAAGAGAAAATCATGAAGAAGAAAAAATTCTTAGTCTGAGAAATGGCCTTCCTACATTGCTTGGAAGAGATCAAGGAAATAATATTAGGTGGGAATACCTCGGGTATCCTGTACAATTTCCTATTCAAAGTAATAATAACATTGCGAGGCCTAGACTCATATGTGGAATGATATTTCCATAAAGAAGGTTGTCCCAAAATAACATCACAAACCTCAATGGGAGAAACATCACATAATGCCTCATCTTTGAATGGCTTGATTTCGTACGACAGGAGACACTGTTGGATGACACGAAGATCACTTAATTGACAAAGCCATCCAATGGTGTACGGTTGTGGGTGTAGCATTTTCAGCAAAGTTAGATGCTTGATGACCTCTATTGATATGAGGTTCTCTTGGCTACTGCTATTGTTACACATCAAAATTACTCACTTCGATAGTGTCGCAAGTGTCATCATTACAAGTGTCGCAAGTGTCAAGCAAAGAATATTTCCATGATGCCTATGTCATACTTATAAAGACATCAAAAATACATTTGAAACACCTCAAACACTTGATTTGGAATAAGAAGAATGGTTAACTGGAGTTATGTACCTCTTGTCATCTGAAAGAACCATTAAATTTGGGTTTTTAGAGGAGAGCACTCCTCTATAGCTCTCTTAGGAGTGTTGGCGCCCCCCTATAGTCTATCTGGGAGAGTTATAACAATGTATCAACCCTTTTGAAGGAGCTCTCCTACTCTCAGGAGTGTTGGCACCCCCCTAAAGCCTACTTGGGAGTTCTATAACGCTATGATGGCCCTTTTGAGGGAGCACTACCTATTCTGGGCAGCAGTTGGTTTGTTGAGAAGAATGGGGGAAAGATATTTTCAATCTTGGAAGGAAGTTGGATTCGAATCCCTAGTCCAGCCATGATCTTAGGGAAGATCCTTAACTCAAGGAGGAAAATCCTCAACTCACCCCAATTATATCTCAAGTGGTTGAGCCTCTCCAAGGCTATATAAGCAAGATTTCTCATGGTGAAAGGGGGATCTGGATGGAGAATCATACCAAACTTATGATCTCATAAGTGATATTTGGAGAAGGGATGAGAAGAATGAAACCTATGATCTCATAGGAACACACAGTGAAGTGGAGGCTAATCAGCGAAGCTATCATCATTTCGATCATGGAGCTTTTGAGAAAGGGTTAGGCAAGGAGAACTTGACGAAACTGCTACATTCCATCTATGGCTGTAAGTAACGTTTTATCTTCATTAATGTAATATGCTTGGCCTATTTCTTTCTAATTTGAGTTTGACATTACATGAATTTTTCTCTAAGTAGATAGGTCTTCTTCGAACTAATCTCGATAGAATAGGAAGTGGTTGTACTTTGTTTGTCCACGGGGCTTATCGAGGAGCTCAAATATTGGAGTTCAACTCGGAGCATGCAGGGACAAACACCGGTAAAAGGTACGTCTTTCCTCCTTCCTCTTCATGCATTAGTTTGTGTATACCTAAAATGATGTCAGTGACCATGATAAGTACTTTCTTTCTTAGAGTTAAGAGTCTATCTCTTTGAGGAGATCTACCTATCCGCAGGAAGATTTTCCTTCAACAACTATCAATGATGAAGTGCAGTGGAATGCCTTTCACCCACATCTGTGAATGAAAGAGGTGCTCAACTTCCTCTAGCTCATCAGGTTCACCAGGTTGGATATTGTTGGTAGTGATGGTGGCAGTGGGTTCTACATCAATGATCTATATCCCCTTTTCTAGTTCTAAATCTGAGTCGGAACCCACACCTGATTCAAAGGATTTTACCTCAACCACTATTGACTACTTTGAGCGGAAATCAACAATGTTATTCCATGGGCTCTTATGGAAGTTGCACCACTTCCCAATATCTTTCTTCGTCTTCCCATTTTCCTTCTTTGCTTGCAGCTTGGACTGGTTCTCCTGAGGTTTCCCATATTTTCTCTATCCTTTTTTATGCGGGTTGGGGATTTCCTTTCCCTGCTTCTGCTATCAGGGGCTCCCAGACCCAAATGATCGCATCTTTTGTTTAAGCTTCTACTCGATTTTCACAACATATCGATAGGCTGCACCTAAGGACAAGATATCCAAAAACTCTATTTATGTCTGGATGTATATATGTAGACTTTCTGATACTCTAGCACTAGATGTCGCTCAGAATATTTGATACCCATCTTGGTTGGAAAGGTATGGAAGACATTGGTGAAGTTTGGCACTGTTTGGTCTCTTTCTTGTCGTAGTGTGGTCCATCTTGTATACAAGTCATCATAACTTCCAAAATGGTAGTATTGTTCTATAATATCATCCTTGAAGGAACCCCAAGTGGGTGAAACTACAAATAAGGTGGATCCCTCTATTTCATTTTTCTCACAGAAAGTCTCCCACCAATATTTGACATGGGGGATGACCTTGAGGAGTGTGAATGTAATATTTTCTCTATCGAAAAAATTTTGGATAGAAAAATACCCTTCTAGAAGGTTTAACCATTTATCTATGACATCTTCATATATTTGACCTTAAATTATAGGAATATAAAAATTGATCTATACCTTGAAGGGGTTGGTGCCTTCACTTGACGTGGATGTGTCGCTTGTCGACAGTTGTCAAAGGATTTTTGAAAAGTTCTCCATAATATCGTTCCTTTATCAATCAAGGGATTCCTCGAGAAACATTTTGAAAGGATCTCCTATCCCATAGTATTTATTTTCTCCCACCATGGATTTTTTCTTGGGTGTGCGAGAGAAGTTTTCCTCAAGAGAAACAAGCTCAAGACCCAACTCTTTATACCCTGACCGTGTCAGGGACATGCATTAAAAAAAATGACAAGGAGCAGACTGCTCTGATACCACTGATATGGATTTTTGAGAGAAACAAAATGAAACCACATATTTACAATATGAACACAGAGGCACAACGAACAATAATAGATATAAAGTTAAACATGCCTTCTATTAAATAAGAAATATGTTGAAAAATGTAAAATGCAGACCAAAACAAGCCTGCTAGAATGGTGGCAGCTTATCTATGCGAATAGATGTGATGACTACACTCATTCACAAGAAAATGAGTACAATGAGGCTCTGAAGGCCTTTTTACAATAAACATGAATCCAAAAACCCTATACATCCAAAAACCTAACCCTAGGAGATGAAGCGCCAAAAGTCATGTGGGCCCCATTGGGGTAAGTTAGTACATCAACTTCTTGGGGTCGTAACTTTTGCATACGACCTCCATTTAGGGTGCACGATATATCTTTGGAAATATATTGACAGGAAGATTCATTTTTGGGGATCAATATGATCTGTGTACCATCATTGATGTGCATGATTGTGAAAAAACAATGTTTAGGCCCTCAAAATGGCCCCGGAAGTTCGGGACCCGAAAAACTGCTAAAAATAGTAAATTACCAAAAGATTGTTTTGAGCTAGTTGGACTAGGTGGGTGGCCACCTATATCCTCTTGGATCAACCAGAACAAGAACAAAAAACAACAGGAGATGAAGAAATCACTAGTAACTGGATACCAACAATCGACAAAGGTAAGGAACCAACCCTTGAACATTTTCATACTCCAGAAAGTATAGGAAACACTTTATAATGGGGAGATAAACAAATTCCAAAATATATGGATGAAGTGGCCTATTTATAGGCTATATCATATTATAGGAAGAGGCAAGTGGTGGTCAAAATAACTAGAAAGAAGAGAATACTAACCTTGGATAGTGTAATAATGATTACTACATAAGAAACCTTGTTTGATTCCAGGCAGTCCAAAGTAAGTGAACTACTCGAAGCTGGAATGGTCATTTGTAGTTCCACCATTGATAGAGAAAAATAATATGAGTAGGAGGTAGAGTCCATGAGGATATAAATTGAACATATTAGGCATTAGGCTGAATACTACCGAGACACCACTCAAGTGATTATTTTAATGAGAGATAAGTTATAGGAAGGACACAAGCAATTTAATATAGAAATGGATATCTTTATAGCCCAAGTTGTAATATAATAGGAAGAGACCTTGCTAGGGATGATGGAACAAAAACATATGATGAGAAGGTATGAAAGGTCACACAAGACTTTGGCTTACATCGAGTATATTAGGGAAATCCAAAGGATTCTAGCTGAGGTGGAACAAGGAATCAGCATGCTTACCAATGACATCCTAGAAAGATTCTAAAAAGTGACAGATTTTTGGATGCAGATGGTGGTGGAACCATAGTAAAGGATGCACGACAGGTGGGCAGAGTGTCTCAGGAATTGGGAAGAGATAAAACAAAAAATGATGCATATTCAACTTCCTAAGTTCGATATGTCTGGAGACTTTGTAGACCTCAATGATATAATCAACTAGCTTGCAGAGCAATATCATAAGTTTGAATCCAATTTTCTTGAAATTACAACTTTGGAAAGAGGACAAGTCAAAAAGTTTGGTGATGGGCCGATAAGAGCTTCGGTAGTCTTGCAATACTTGAGTGCCAAGATGGACCAATTCAAACATCGGGTGATGGAGATGAAAGATGATATCAACACGCTAATGGAGCAACAACAATTTCCTTACCTCCATACTTGTGAACATGTTTTATTGTAGTGGTCCGAATATGACAAAGTAAATCTATTGAGATGACTGAAAGATCACTGGAAGCATAGATGCGGATTAGTTCACTCTAATATTTGTTTTCTTTACTTAAAGTGAAATTTAATCTATTTTTAGTATATTTTAGTTTTATAAATAAAGATATTGACCTCGTTTTGAAAGTTCGATGGTTTTTGTAAGAAATGGAGAGTTAATTTGAGAATTATTTTGAATATTGAAAAATTAAGAAGCTTGAATGGACCCCGAGAAAAGTTTTTCCAAGTTTGTGGATGAAAACTCAATATGTGGATTGTTCTGCGTCTTGTTATCATCTACAATCCTTTTAGTAATATCATTATTATTTTGAGTAATCTTGGATGATTATACTTTTTGAATGAATGTTGGTTAGAATTCAATGGTTTTTTAATGTATTACATGTGAACAATACGCCTAATTACTTCTAGCTTATTTCTCCTTATATGTGATTCCGTGCATACTACTTCTCTCTTTTCTTAGAAAATATATGTCACTTGATAAATGGTAGTATTATTACTAATGTTGGTTTGTCTTGGTTATTGTTTACACATCGTTGGATGAAGGTTATCCTATACATGATTTTCTTCAGAATTTAATCGTTTAAGTTATTTATATTTCTTGCATCTTTGAATAGTAAAACATTAAACTTAGAAAATAGATACACAATTAGAAATGAAAATTTCCTAGAAACAATTAAATCCCATCAAAACTAATTGGACTAACAATCCTGAGAATCATGCTACACCAAACGAAGAAGACTCTAATTGGGCCTCCTCTCTGGCCGTGATTCCTATTGTTGATTTTAATGGAATTTATGCCCCTCAACAAAATTGGTGCTAGAAGGATGGATGAACAAATGCATGTCTATTCACATTAATTATTCCAATAGAAACATATCCCAAATATTCTATAGATTCAAAACATCCCACATGCATGGCTAGTCCTTCTCAAGATAACCCTCACAAAGAACGTACCCCCATCACCAGTAACTCACCTCACATAGAGGAAGATACACACCATCATTCGTAAATACCCTACATGTTCCCTCACAAAGAAATCAACATGTTTAGGATAATTAGTAGAGATTATGCTCGATATATCATAGAGATACCATTATCTCTTTTCCTACCTCGAAGAAACCAAACTCCAATACCAGTGGTTGACACCCGAGATCACACCTTTTTCTACATGGTTGAGGATTTGGTATATTTTTCCTTAATTGAAATAGATCAACCTCTCAGTTTTATTCCTGAAACACTATTTGTCACCCCACTAGCAAGTACCTACTATGAACCAGATAATTATAAGTCCGAAAAATTAGGGTCCAATTTGCAGGACTAGGACGACGAATCATGCAATATGGGGGATAACAATGAAAACATTCCAAAAGGTAATGATCAAACTATAAACAACCAGCCGTGCTTATACATGGATGTCTTGGCCATACCAATATGGTTTCACAACTTACCTAGGCACCTAGAGAAGTTTCTTCCCAAGTTTCACCCTAAAACATCTAGACTTTCTGAAGACCACATCAAGAAATTCATATTGGAAATAAGATTGATGAATGTGTAGCACGAAGACATGGTGTGCATAATTTTTCCTTACAATTTCGATAATTCAGCCTTGACATGGTACTTTAGCCTTCCAATTGGTTCCATAACTATTTGGACACAATTTCATAAATATTTCCTAAACAAATATGTTGAAGAAACAACTATAGGAGCCTTGATGGATGAACTCTTCATTGCCACCATGGGACCCAAGGAAAAGGTCAAATAATTCAATCATAGCTTTTACAAAAATCCTTAATAAATTTCAACATGAGGCTAGACCCACTCAAGAGCTACAAACTGAGGTATATTCAAATGCATTACCAGCCACTATCTCCATGTTCGTCAAAAGAGATGCTAAAATTATTCTAGATGAGAATTTGGAGGAGGATAAATTGATTGAGTTTTAGATGAAAGGTTGTAAGGATAACTATATCTCCTTGGAAAAGAAGGAAATACAACAACCACCAAGATAAGGAATTTTGCTAACCTGACCACAGATAAACAAGTCAAGCAAAGCTCCAAAAACGAAAATGTTGATATGGAAAATATAAAATGGATGGTAAAGAAGTTATCCAACAAAATTGTGGACATTAAGAGGAATGCAGGTGAAGGCACCTCCATTCCAAGGCCTTACAAATATTTATTTAGAAAACCATCACCTCACAAGGCCATAGAACCTCCCTCGATTGAGAAAGTGAAGTAGCCTCTAGGTCCTATTGTAATTATCATCGAGAACATTGTTCAAAAAATGATTTCCCGCAATGGGTGAATTTCATTAGTTTATTGGCCAATTGTTTCTGAGATTGTTGTGCCTTGACTAAGAAACCTAGTGATCTAACATCAAAGGCCATAGAAAATGAGGCTTGTGATCCACCTGAACAAATAGCCAGGGTGTTGTGGGATATCAATAACCCATAACTTCTTGATGATCTCATTGAAAAGGAAGATCCACCTAAAATATTGGTAGTCCAAACAAGGAGTAAGGACCCTATCACACAAAATAAACCTATCATAGACAAATCTCCCAAAAATATAAAATAAAAACTTATTCGATACAATCAACTCCCCTACTTATCTTTTCTCCTAATTTCCAAACTCAATAAACATCAAATTTAGAATATAATGTGGTAGAGGACAAGAAAAAAATGAAAGAAAATATTTATGTTATGGAATTATGTAAAATTCCCCAACAAAATACCTTTTGTTTCAAGCCTTAAAGGAAGATGAAAAACCTATGATTAACCCAAATCCAAGTGCTAGAAAAGTCACATCTGGGGAAATCAGGAAAGATAATATAAACACATCATCTACTGACAAGAAACCTTGATCATTTGTCCTACCCTTTTTGTTAACTATTGAAGTTTACAAAATAAATTTACACAACTATTTGGTGGATTCTAGGGCATCCTCAAATGTCATTCCTTTGTCAGTATGTAAGAAACTAAATTCAACCCCCACCAAGAGTGACAAAAACATTATCCAACTAGAAAGAACATAAGTCAAATTAATCGATGAACTAAATGATATTATGATCCACATTGCTTCTAACCCAAAGTTTTACCAATTCATTAGCATCATCGTTGTATATATTTCAGAGGCTTATGGAATGTTTTTGAGTTTGGACTAGTCTAAAATGCTACATGGTTACTTCAGCACTAACTGGTCCCACTTATGGCTACCACTAAAGGGGAATTCCAACATGATCATAATTAACAGAGAAAAGTGTCGGAAGCATATCGTCACTAATTTACTCTACAAAAATTCTTTTGTTAGGGAATTACTTGCTACTCTAACTTTGGCAATTTCTTACTTTTCTTATCAGAAGTATTATTCTCACAAAATTCAGAGTTACTACTGTAAGAAAACTCAAAGATAATTGAGAAATATAGTGATCCTAAAAAGAGTTTCCAAATCCATATCTTAGAATACAAAAATGAAACACCCAAGAGTGGACCCTAAAAAGAAAGTGCCAATCTTCACTTCTGCGATTTGGACCCTTTTCTTTAACAGATCCAAATCCTAGGAAGGAGCTAGTGTGGGATGCTTTCAAATAGTAGGAAAATGGAGTTTCTTATCCTATAGACCAGAGTTTGAATATGCAAACAATACGACTGAATATGAGGCCATGGTTCAAGGACTCAAGAAGGCCATTGACCTAAGCATCAAGGAACTAGTTATTTTCAATGATTCCAAAATAATTTTGAGATAGGTAAAGAATACTATCCATTACAATTTTCCTGAATTAAGGAACTATGAACAAGAATTTCATGGATTGATAGAAATATTTAAGGCGTTTAACATCACAACTATCCCTCAATCTAAGCATATACTTTCTGATTCTCTAGATACAACAACTTCTATAATATATCCCCTCGAAGAATATAATGCCTCTAGGTTTTCCATAGATTTGTTATACAAACCTTCCATCCCGGATAACATCACCAATTCGAGGGTATTTCAAGGATATGAGCAAATTATATCCTTTTTAACCAACTAAGAAAACTTTAAGGACTTGGCTATTGATGATGGATTTTTCCAAAAGATGCTTGTTGAACAAGAGGATGTAGAGTAAAATATATATAGGAACAACAATATGACCCAACCTAAACTTCATACCATACCTAGGGGAGTAGTTAACCTTGAAAACCTTTTTGATTTATGAGAGAATTTTAAATCAACCAAGAATGTCAAAACAAGTAGTTAATGTCCTGCCTATGAAGTCATAAACCTAGGGACTGTGGACAATAAAAAAAATATTAATTTTGGAAAATCATTGTCTCTTGAGGAGAAGAAGGCTTACCTAATGTTATTCAAAGAATATCAAGATTTTTTTGCATGGTCCTACAAAGAATTGAAAACATACGACACTAGGATCATTCAACATATGATTCAACTTAGACCCGAGGTCAAAGCATTCCAACAAAAACTGAGGAAATTTCACTAATATCTTGATTCTCTGATGCAAAAGGATCTCAAAAATCTACTAGATGCCAAGATAATATTTCAAGTGAGGCACTCTGTATGGGTGGAAAACTTAGTACTCGTGAAAAAGAAGTTCGGGGAATTTTTTTTATGTGTTGACTTCATAAATTTGAATAGGGTCTCAGAAAAACACAGTTACCCCATTCCCCCCATGGACCAGCCTGTGGAGTCTATATTCGGATCTGAAGTGTTCTCATCTATGTATGGGTTCTCAGGATATAACCAACTATTATTTTCGGAAGAAGGAAGATTGAAGAAAACCTTTCGGAATAAATGGGGAACATTTTCCTACAAATGCATGACATTTGAATTAATTAATGCAGGTTCTACTTTCTAAAGAGTGATGGTTGTGGCCTTTAGAGGGTTAATAAACAAGTGTGTAGTGATCTACTTATGTGATGTCACAATTTACTCTAAGAATAAGGCAGACCACATTACTCACCTTACCCATATTTTGAGAGGTGTAGGAAGTACAAGATAGCTTTGAACCCAAAAAAGACCATATTCAACGTAGATGAAGGGAAAATCATAGGTCATAATATTTCTAAATATGACATCAATATTGACCCTAAACGAATCAAGGCAATCTCACAGCTTCCACTCCCCCACACTAAAAAAATCCATGCAATATTTTTTTGGGAAGATTTATTTCATAAGAAAATTTAAACATGACTTTGCAGAAATAGTTAAACCATTACAAATGATGATATGCAAGGATATAGAGTTCAAATGGAGTGAATAAGGAAAAGAGGCCTTCAATAAAATCAAATCGACTATATCTCAAGCCCCTGTATTACCCAACCCTAATTTCAACAAAGAGGTCTTCCTTTATACTTTTTCTTCTGACCAATATTTAGTTGTTGTTCTTACTCAAAAAGATGATGAAAGAAATGAAGCACTTATCTCATTCATGAGAACCAATCTCCTAGTACTCAAGCTCAATTACTAGGCTATTGATAATAAAAAAAAACATATATTGTTTATAAGTCAGGCAATCATTTCGGATCCTATATTCTAAAGAACCATACAAAGGTTATAGTGCCTCACCCTACAGTAAACTCACTTTTTTAGCAACAAGAAATGCGAGAAATGAGAGGGAATTGGATTTTTGTCATTCAAGAATTTAATCTGGATATCAAAACCATAAAGATAGTTAGGGGTCAAGGTTTATGTAAACTTTCCATAGACTCCCAATACCTAATAGAATCAAAAAATTTAGGTTGGGACAATGAGTTGTCTTTGTGGTGCAACAAAGTACTATACATCCCACCTATGCAGGACTCTTGGTATGTTGATCTATCTTTCTTCATCCATCATGGAACTTTACCTGAGCATTTGAAACCTAGGGAGAGAAGAGCACTTAAGTTAAAATCTTCTCAGTACCTTCTCATAAATTCTTTGTTATTCTGCATGAATTATGATGGCATGTTACTTAGATTACTGGAAAAGAAAGACGTTGAAAAGGTGTTAAGTTAACTTCACGAAGGTCCTACCAGTGGACACTTTGCAGGAGTGACTATTTCCCATAAAATATTGAGGGAAGGATATTATTGGCCAACTTTGTTTAGAGACACACATGCATATGTTAGAAAATGATTTTTTTTTCAATTGAGTACTGGAAAAGAAAAGAAGGCATCCATCCCATTACAACCAATGACCATTTCTAGACCCTTCGAGCAGTGGGTGATAGATGTTATAGGAGAAATAAATCCAAACTCGTACAAACAACACAAGTACATATTAAATACAATTGATTATTTCACAAGGTGGTTGGAATCCACTCCCCTTACCCGTGTCAACAAGAAGGTGATAATACAATTTTTAGAACAACACACAATAACAAGGTTTGGGGTACCTTCCATTCTTGTTTTTGATATTTTTTCATACTTTTCTTCTACTTTTTTGACTAAATTTTCTTTGGATAAATGGATCATATTGAGATACTCTACAAAGGGAATGGTGGTGTAGAGTCAACAAATAAAAACCTAGTAAGAATTCTCAAAATGACAGTGGTAGAAAACCATAGGAATTGGCACAATGCACTTCAAAATGCTCTATGGGATGATAGGGTGACTCCTAAATAATCCTTAAGGAATTCTCCTTATTTCCTAGCATACTGACAAGACTCTATCCTCCCAACTAATTTATATCTCCCATCTTTTCATCTTTCTAATGCCTCAAGGGTCCAACCATTGTTAAGCATGCAACAAAGAATAGATACACATTTAATGGTTGAGTAAGAAAGCGAGAGGGCTAGCAGGAAGTTTGCAGTTCACCCACAATTAGTTAAAATATGGTTTGACAAACATAGGAATGGAGACAAAAAAATTGAAGTAGGATATTTATTTCTGAAATGGGATAAAATTAATGAGTCAAAAGGGAAGCATTAGAAATTCCAAAACCTATGGTTGGGTCCTTTCCAAATTGTTTGGAATATTGGGGTAGGCACATATCGATTGCAAAATATTAGAAGTGATCTTGAGTCTCTCCCCGCCAGGGATAATTTTAAGGTTGAAATTTTATATTAAAATGTAGAAATATGGGCTAATCTTACAAGTCCTTAATATTCAAAATGTAAAATGTTTGACGATTGTTTTGTAAAAATATTCAAATCTATAAAGATTTTATATAGTTTCTATAAACTTTTGGTGAATTTTAGGGTAAAATAATTTTATTCTATGGAATTTGGGTGAATCGTTTTTAGAAAAACTGGAAATTGGCGAATCTTGTTTTGTGGAAACCATGGAAAATTATCCCATTGGCGAAATTTATCCCCTAAAATAATCTATTCTCCCTGTTAATGGCCAAGCCCTAAGACATTTATTTTCTTAGTTGCCTCTTAGGCAGTGTCTTTTACAATAGTTTACCTATTTTGTTTTTCCTTTCATTTTATTTTTCTTTAGATAGAATGATATTTTAAGCTTGTGTGTTTTTATTTTGGGTTTTTCTTTCTGTTATGAATTTGATTTTATTACTATGGTTTTATTGTGATTTTGGTATGATCATGAGGATGTTTTGTTCCAACCTTTTGGTGAAACCTGACAAACATGTTTCTCTTATCCTAAATCTTTCACCATCTCAAAAAAAGAAAGGATCTCCCACTCAACCAAAGATTCCAACGAACAAATAAATCACATCCTTGTATGCATATCACCCAAGGAATAACAAGTTCTTTGCCTCGTGGCATGGGAATACTGATGGAAAATAAACTGAATGAGAGTATATCTTATACTATAGACAAATTAGAGTAGGATCCGACTTCTGTTAGTAAAGACAATAAAAGAAAAACATAAAAGTTGGCTCCTCCACTCTAGGAAATATATATCCTCCTCCCCAACTCATTCTTGGCACTTGTGCAATAATGTCATATCATAATAAAGGACACAATAAAGTTTTATAATAAGCCAGAATGTAGAAATATGGAGGGTATGAAGATATCTCTGTTGAGACTATGGAATCTCACTAGTAGTAGAGAAAGGTTTGTGATATCGAGGTGACTCCATCAGGGCTATAGACGCTCGTTGCCAGTGGAGAAACACCATGAGGAGGTTCCTAAATTTAATTATTAAAGACACAATTTCTTCTTATTAGTCGTTCTTTCCAACCCACTTCTCATCTAAGGGATATAAGTTATCAATTTAATGGAAAAGATGCATGAAATCAAATGAATCCCCATGACTAGGAAATAGTGAATACTCTTGGGCCATTTATATAGATTTCTGAATCAACTGTGGGTCATTATCTTAAATTTAAATCCAACTCTCTAATTGTCTCATTAATATAGGTAAAAAATGGTACAGATATGTTGGTTTTTCCCAGTGAATCACCATTTCTTGAGCACCCAACACACCCTAAAAATTATGAAATTTTGGGGTACCACTTTTCTTTAATTCTCTCATGATCATAACTTGTTTCAGAGTTTTCTTCCATTTTACTCTTATTTCGGTCAAGTCTCAGGCTTAATATGGATTATCACTAGATGGGAGAAAGGTCTAAATGGTTATGATTCTGAGAAAATGGGTTCAATACTTAGTATTTTAAAAACTTATCAAAAAATCCTGGTCGATTCTTGAATTCCCCGATGCCCGATGGAAACTTATGAAAATATCTGATGTTTTAATAAGGCTTTAGGATCTCCTCTACACAAATTAACAATAGATTCATCATAGTTCATCGATTACCGATGTCCATCGGCTATTGGTTCCTAGCAACAAATGATGTGAAATAGACAAAGGTAGGTCAAGTTTCCCCAATGTCAATCAATGAACCTATCATGTAAATCAATATTGTTCGATCCACGCAAGGATATTATACCAGTCATAGATTCTTTAAGAGACGCTTTCCCTTGATCCTGAATTAATGAAATTCTACAACTATAGTGCCACTTCATCCAGACCACCTCATCATAATCCACGTCACCTTCCACATCATGATGTACAATTTTCATTTATTGGAATACCATAAACCCTTGCGGAAAAACATCTGTGAGGTTAAATGAAGAAAACTCATCGACACTTATGAGACCCATCGGTTGTTGATGCTTCATACGATAGCCCAAGAAAAATCAAGGGATAGTCCACCTATTCCTATGCTTCATCGGTCATCAGTGAGGAGCAATCCTTAATCACAAAAGATTGATAACACCTCCTTCTCTCTAGTGGATGAGGGAACTTCGACATCGGTGAATCAAAGCCTCATGACCACAAGTTTCAACGAGCATGTGAATGTGTCGACTATCATTTATTTTCATGAATACCTTTCGATCTGAGTTGCCCATTTCACAAGCATAATTAATATCAAACATTGGTAAATTCCAAGTGAGACATGAGCCAATTACCATGGTTTCAAGATAAGTGCCTTGTTCAGCCCCCGAAGCTCAAATTTATCTGAGCATGCCACATCAACATCTTGAGAGAGGTACTTTGATTCAAACAATTTCAAGTAAAGAATTCTCAACACTTGACATTTAAACCATAAATGAGAACATGTCCTCAATCCTCGATCTTAGTAATAATTGTGCACCAACCCATCATTGTTCGAGATTTCTGATAAACTAACTTAACATTCCCTTTGTGTCATCAATTAACGTATTACATTAATTCCATATCGTTGCATGGATGATGTATTTAATTTCTTAAGATTCACAAGGATTGTGTTGTACTAAAAAATGTTGGATTTGAATGGGACTAGTAGAGAAAATGTATTTGAATTTGATTTCATTCTTTCATTTTAGCATTTTTTCATGGAGCGTTAGAGATCTTCACGCAACAAGGTCATTTGAAGACCCATGTGTTGCACTCGTTCAAGAAAACTATTGTCAAGTTTTTACTGTCGTTTCCGAGACTGGTAAGCACTAAAGGCCCCAAAATCCTATTTTTCTGAGGTATTTTTTATTTATTAATCATCTCGTTACTCACAGTGTTTGATCGATGGAGAAATTAATTACAATTTTATATGCAAGGAAAATTCCTCCTCATCGACCAAAAACCCATAAATCACTGAATATGCGAAAGGGGAATAATGTGCAAGTTGGTGAGACCTCGATTTCAGCTATTGTTGGAGAGTCGAAACCCATTCCTAAGATAGAGCCAGTGATGAAAATGTCATAGAATAAATCTTGAGCCCCACCACCACTGTATAGAGACATGGACACAAGCATGAAATCTAGGGTACCTTTATCCACCTAGCACAACTTGTTAGTGATAATTCTTGTATAGGGGCATTTTCCTATCCGATTTTAGGCCTCTGGTGTAAAATGCATAGAAGTGGGGTTTTAAAGCCGGTCAGATGAGCCTTATTCAGAGGCCGCAACAATAAACAGCGAGTGAGCAGTCTGATTTTATCGACGGGGTTTAGCAAGAGAAAGCGCCTGAGGTTCAAAACAAATCTGGACCATCCGATCTCATTGGGACAGATGGCAAGCTATCGGCGTATCGAGGATAGGCGTTTCGGGGAACAAGAAGCTTTCCATTCCATTCATTTCAGAGCCCTGAACCCCAAAGTGTCGATAAGAACCCTTCAAATCCGGGCCCACGGTCCTAGCGCCAGGTCACATCAAGCGAGTCTGGTAATCGAGGTAGCCCTCTCCTAAAATCTAATACCATCGGGACCATCCATCTGAAGGAAACACGACACATAGTTGAGCCGCGAGTGGCGCCCTTCAAGAGCTTCATGTTGAAGGCACCGACGTCATTTCAGTCGTCCGATCCAGAGAAGCACATCGCGAGATCCTAAAATTTCATGTAGGATAAGCACAAGGTCACAGCGCGAGGTCGCGTGGGGCGATGAAAAGGAGTTGCGCGAAAGATCAAAGCGCCCGAGTTGGTCGCAGAGAAGGATCTGCGTGGCCTTGAATTGACTTGGAGGGGTCGTGAGCGTCTCTTGGATCATTCAGGGGTGTCAAGTTCCATCCTGATCCCAATGCAGATAGTTAATGGAAATAGGGAGAGGTAGTTGAAACCTCGTTTCAACCCATAAATGAAAAGCATGGAAAAATTGGTCGGGGAGGGAGGACTATCAGCCGAAAGTCCCCTGCCATGGATTTTCTTATGAAGACCATACCTATCTGATCTTGCGTCTGACAAAATAATGCCAGTCTAGCCTGACAGAAGAAGTTGCAGATGACAAGCCTTGAATGACTAGACACACCGCTGCTAGGCGAGTTTTCTGAGTATATAGACTCAGTCTTTATTTTTGGCAAGGCATCAATGGTTGAGCTGAGCTCCCGGTTGTAAAGTTTTAATGAAGCATTGTTGCTATGGTTATGTATGAACTCTTGAGACTTCTTGCCTTATGAATGCCAGTTTCTTTCATGTCTTTGTTTACACTATGTTAGAGCAGCTCGGAATTGGAGGATCCAGTCGAGTTGTAGCTATTATAGGATGATGTTGTAATGGATCACTGTAATAGTTACAGAGCCTCTAATCGGTTCCTGTGATTTATTTAACGCTGAATGACTTGGTATTGGAGGATCCAGTCAAGTATTCCGTTCAGTTTCTTGAAGCCCTGAACCAGGAGGATCTTGCATTCAGAGTTTTTCCCCTACAAACCGTTGCAAGCCTGTTGCCCAGAGTCATTTGTTCACCTTTCTTATCAAGTCTTCCACCTGCTCACCTTTTAATCAACCCACTAGCTGAAGTTAGGATTCCAGACCTCTTTTGTTCTTTACATACCAGATATAGTCCCTGAGTTAGAGTGATACCTCCTCGAGCCATTATCTCCATTAGATCACCCCTTTAAAACAAATCGTGACATTAAATTGATGGGCGCCAGGCTCTGCTCCTGCAAGCAATCCAGGAGTGACTTCTGACGCTAACACGACTTATACAATAAAATTCATCATGATGATTTTTTCAAGTTTACTACTCATACTGACCCAGAAGTAAGGGTATTATATGACCATGTCTTTCAAAAAATCAAAATGTAATTAGTATACATGGTGGCATCCAAAACCCCTATTTTTCCTTGTGTGGAAGAATTAGAGTGGATAATCAACCACACCAATGCTGACAAATATTTAATAAACGATCTAGACAGGTAGTATGTTGGTGTGTTCTTGCCGGTAGAGATAATAAAGTATTGCAAACTCAGAGAGCCCAAGGTTAGGCTCAACATCGATTTTGTGGTCAAATTTTATGAAAACGACAACACCAACAAACTGTTTGCATCCTAGTGGAAGGAGGACAAGAAATTCATGAACATGAACCTCGGGATGGTACAATACCATAAATATTAGAGAACCCTACTTGTCTTTTATGGCTATGATATGTTGATTATATGGAGAAAGGGATTGCTCCAAGTTTCTAGAAGCATGGATTCCCTTGAAAAAAACCGTAGCCATGTATGGATGTGTTTTCAACTGGGGCGCTATTATTTCAAAAAAGTTGAGAATTAAAGTGGAGAAAGAAAAAAAAATATAAGGAGGAGTGCTCCCTTCCTTTTTTATATCATCCAATCTACTAGATGTAGTATGTGTTAGGAACGTATTTCCGGGACTAGGATTAATTTGGCATATTTTGTAGTTACCCATCGATGTTTATTTTAACATTTTGTGGGAAAACATGTATAATAAGTCTTTCATTATTATTTGTAATGAATTCTTGGCTAGAGTGTATTCCCTAATTTTCATGCAAAACTATCCAAGAATTTCATATGCAACAAAAAAGGTCATCTCCAAGATAGGACAATAGTATGAAGGATAAAAGTACTTACCTCGGGAATTTTGGAGCCACTAGGGCCCGACACCTACTGATAGCTCAATCCCAAACATGATGGTACTAGGGGAAATTTTATACAAAACTATTTTGCAAGGTTTCAATGCTTCACCAGTAAAAGATAAGAAAATAGGTTTTATTCCATACGAGTTCTATGTAGACTATTACCTTGTAAAAGACACAACATAGGCTAGATAAGAAGCTCAAAATTGGGTAGAGTACAATTTTTATATAGGAAGATACCAGAAACATGATCCCAATATTTCAGTGGCCCAACATGTTGGAAAAGTAGTGTCTGATTGGCCATATGCACATGATAGTTTTGAGGACAGAATCTTCACCAAAAATTCTTGAGACTGAGAGGAAGTATTACAAAGGAAATAAAATCTAGGTTTAACATAATTTAAGGACATGTTAGTGGATGAATAAGTGGATTTTATAGAAAAAACAACATAATAAGTTGTACGAGAACAAGGGGAAAATGTGGGACAAGCAATAAGGATGGATGAAGCAAAAAGACTTCTAGTAAAAGCAAAGAGAATGTTCCATGAGAATAACTAGAATCCAACATTTCAGGCATTAGGGCCACCAATAATAACCCTGGTAGAGGTACATATGGGAGAAGAATAGAAAACATCCACAAGAGAAACTCCACCCAGGGAAAGCAGTGATCAACTAGATATAGAACAAGTACAAACAGGGAGATGAGATCATGGATTGACAGTTGAAACTTTGACAAGGACACCAGGGATAAGCATATTGGCACCGATACTCACAGATCTGATAACAATTTATGATTATGGAAATGAGAATATAGATAATTCAATGGTCCCAATTATCAATGAGGCCAGTAAAAAAATACAAGAAACCTAGCCATTCCAAGAACTGCTTCCTACATATGCACCGACCACCCTGGGTACAACTAAGAACGTCACCACTCACCCATAATAAGAATCACAGTCTTAGAACACATGAGAAGGTAATCCAGAGGATAGGGAAGAAGAACATGGCTCAGGAGATGTCACCTCGGAAGGAAATTACAATGAAGATGACAAAGGTCATGAAAAATAATCAAGAGAGGCTCAAGAAGAGAAAAATGAATGTAAAAGTGAAGGGTCCAGTCCATAGGAAAAGACCCTAGATAGAGAAGAAAATGAGGAAAATTTAGATACTTGGGAACAATATGGAGATGCACACTTAGAATTGAGGGACATGAGGAACAAGGTAATGATAAGGAGACTAAAAGAACTACAATAGGGAAGCCTTCTACATCCCCAAACCAAGAAAAGAAAATGGGCAGAGATGAAGAAAATGCTAGTAATCGGACACCAGCAACCGACAAAGGTAAGGAACCAACCCATAATCATTTCAGACTCTAGGAAGTATAGTAAATGCTCTATCATGTGGTTATCAACAAATTCTATAACCTATGGATTAAGTGGTTGATGTCTAGGCTATAGCATATGATAAGAAGAGACACGTGGTGGTCAAAAGAACTAACAATAATACAAGAATCACTTTGGATAGTGTAGTAATGATTAATATAGAAGAAACCTTGTTTGATTCCAATAATTCCAAAGTAAGTGAACTACTAGGATATGGGATGGCCATTTCTAGTGCCACCATTGACAAAGAAAAAAAATATGAGTGGGAGGCAGAGTCCATGAGGAGAGAACTTGAACATCTTAGGCACCAGGACGAATACTACCGAGACACCACTCAGGTGATTATATTCATGAGAGATGAGTTCCAGGAAGGACACAATCAATTTAATATATAAATGGATATATTTATAACCCAAGTTTAGATCTACTAGGAAGATACCTTTCTAGGCCTGATGGTGTTGATGATTGGAGCTAAGTGAGACATTCTCCAGGACACAAACCTGAGAGAGATCCCATGAGAAGGGTGTGTGGTTCCTATCTGAGACAAATTTGGAACATATAGATGGAATATTCCTTACAAGGAGTTTAGAATAATTCTAGATGATTCTCTTGTGTAATGCAGTTAGAAAGGAAATCTACAAAGCTGGACGTGCCTGTGGTTGAGCACAAGGTGAACGTGTGAATTCCCAAAGAGATGGGTGCATCGTCATGAGATAGAGATGAATATTATGTATCAGACTCCTCTGAGTAAAGAGTTGATGATGAACTCCAGATGACTCTCCTGTGTAATGTAGTGGGAAAGAATATATGTTGAGTGGACGTGCATGTGGACGAGCACAGGTGAAACAGGTCGGCCCCACTGTAATGTGATTGATAATTAATGTAAAAGATAATTAATCTAGTTAATATTAATTATATTATGAGATAGAGAGGTCGACCCTACCCTATTATGCCAATAGACACTTCTTTTGACAGTTCAATTTTAATACAAGTAAAGGTAAATTCCCCATTGAGGAATCATATCTTTTATGTGTGTTTGGAAATTTCAGCAAGTACATCTTATTGGGAAAGGTGTGCACCTCTCTTGGGCACTAGTCTTCTAGGGTTTTTAAGAACCCTCTTGTGTTATAGGTTTTCTTGGTGGTGAAGGTATTTCTCTTAAAGAATATAACAAAGTATTTGGATGGGTTTTATTCCCTTGTTGAGAAAGGTTTCCCAGGATACTTCTTTTTTTCTTGTGCATGGTGTTTCTTCTTGTGATCTTGGTTGCTGCAACATAATTGTTTATGGTTTAAGTTAAATGATAAAAGGAATGAACTTCATGATTCAACCTTTCTTATTGAAAAATCAACATGGTATCAGAGCATAGGTCTTGAAGAACCCTTGCACAAGCATCTAAAATGATAAATCGTCCTCCTTCTGCATCTCTGTACAATGTCTAGGGTTTCTACAGAAATTTGTACGACCCTCACTTAATCATCTATTTCAAAACTTTACAAGTATATTTTGAGGCTAAAACTTAGATGAAGTTGTATGGCCTTCCTCAACGCATCTCTAGAGAGTCTCGAAGTGAAATTCTGAGCATTTTGAAATTTTGGCCCTAGGGTTTCTAGGGTTTCTCTAATCTCTGCAGAAATTTCAGAATTAGGGTTTCTACAACTCATTGAAGGAGCTCTTCAGCTCACCAGTGTTCTCCTATATTTCAAAGGATTATTGTTGCCAGTCATAAGTCCAACAAAACCTAAAAGTGCTAGCCTAGCCTAGCTATTAGGTTTTCTAGCCCAATTGACAAGGGTTTGTGAAGAATATAAAATTATAATGAACAAAACTATGATGGATGGGAAGCTTAATGGATCAAGAAAATTCAAGTTCCTGGAAGACAAGACTTCAGAGGAAGTCTTATTGTGGGTGACACTATGACTACCCCCTTCATGAATATGTCAAGAGGACAGATATTAGTCAGGTGCCATTGGAGAAATCATATCATCACCCTCAAGTATGCACTTGTATATATATTATGTGTATCATTGTCATGAGGGAAATTGCAGGAGGAAGGAACCTTTTGTTGAAGTCATGGATCCAGAGGGATCTCAGTACATTCAGAGGAACAACACATAGGAAGTGAAGGGGTTCCTCGAGCAACATTTTGAAAGGATCTCCTATCCCATAGTATTTATTTTCTCCCACCATGGATGTTTTAGTGGGTGTGTGAGAGAGGTTTTCCTCAAGAGAAACAAGCTCAAGACCCAACTCTCTATACCCTGACCATGTCAGGGACATGCATTAAAAGAAACGACAAGGAGCAGACCGCTTTGATACCACTGGTATGGATTTTTGAGAGAAACAAAATGAAACCACATCTTTACAATATGAACACATAGACACATTGAAATTATATAGAGATACAGTTAAACGCTACTTCTATTAAATAAGAAATATGTTGAAAATTGTAAAATGCAGACCGAAACAAGCTTGTTAGAATGGTGGCAACTTATCTCTGAGAAGAGATGTGAAGACTGCACTCATTCACAAGAAGATGAGTACAATGAGGCTTTGAAGGCATTTTTACAATAAACATGAATCCCAAAACCCTATACATACAAAAACCTAACCCTAGGAGATGAAGCGCCCAAAGTCATGTGGGCCCCATTGGGGTAAGTTAGTACATCAACTTCCCGGGGTCGTAACTTTTGCATACGACCTCCATTTAGGGTGGATGATATTTCGTTGGAAATATATTGACAGGAAGATTCATTTTTGGGGATCAATATGATCTATTTACCATCATTGATGTGCATGATTGTGAAAAAACAATGTTTAGGCCCTCAAAATGGCCCCGGAAGTTTGGGACCCAAAAAACTGCTAAAAATAGTAAATTGCCAAAAGACTATTTTGAGCCAATTGGACTAGGTGGGTGGCCACCTATATCCTCCTGGATCACCTAGAACAACAACAACAAAAAAAAGAGATGAATAAAGCACTAGTAACCAGATACCAACAACAGACAAAGGTAAGGAACCAACCCTTGAACATTTTCATACTCTAGAAAGTATAGGAAACACTTTATAATGGGGCAATAAACAAATTCCAAAATATATGGATGAAGTGGCCTATGTATAGGCTATATCATATTATAGGAAGAGGCAAGTGGTGGTCAAAATAACTAGAAAGAAGATAATACTAACTTTATATAGTGTAATAATGATTAATACATAAGAAACCTTGTTTGATTCCAAGAAGTCCAAAGTAAGTGAACTACTCGAAGCTGGAATGGTCATTTTTAGTTCCACCATTGATAGAGAAAAATAATACGAGTAGGAGGTGGATTCCATGAGAATAGAAATTGAACATATTAGTCACCAGGACGAATACTATCGAGACACCACTCAGGTGATTATTTTCATGAGAGATAAGTTATAGGAAGGACACAAGAAATTTAATATAGAAATGGATATATTTATAGCCCAAGTTGTAAGATAATAGGAAGAGACCTTTCTAGGGATGATGGAACAAGAATATATGATGAGAAGGTATGAAAGGTCACACAATACTTTGGCTTAGATCGAGTATATTAGGGAAATCCAAAGGATTCTAGCCGAGGTGGAACAAGGCATCAACATGCTTACCGATGACATCCTAGCAAGATTCTAAAAAGTGACAGATGTTTGGACGCATATGGTAGTAGAACTATAGTAAAGGATGTACGACAGGTGGGAAGAGTGTCTCAGGAATTGGGAAGAGATAAACTAGAAAATGATGCATATTCAACTGCCTGATTTCAGTATGTCTGAAGACTTTGTAGACCTCAATGATATAATCAAGTAGCTTGCGGAGCAATATCATAAGTTTGAATCCAATTTTCTTGAAATTACAACTTTGGAAAGAGGACAAGTCAGAAAGTTTGTTGATGGGCTGATAGGAGCTTCGATAGTCTTGCAATACTTGAGTGCCAAGATGGACCAATTCAAACATCGGGTGATGGAGATGAAAGATAATATCAACACACTAATGGAGCATCACCGATTTCCTTACCTCCATACTTGTGAACATGTTTTACTCCAGTGGTCCGAATATGACGAAGTAAATCTGTTGAGATGACTAAAAGATCATTGGAAGCATAGATGTGGATTAGTTCACTCTATTATTTGTTTTCTTTACTTAAAGTGAAATTTAATATATTTTTAGTATATTTTGATTTTATAAATAAAGATATTGACCTCGTTTTGAAAGTTTGATGGTTTTTGTAAGAAATGGAGAGTTAATCTGAGAATTATTTTGAATATTGAAAAATTAAGAAGCTCGAATGGACCCAAAGAAAATCTTTTCCAATTTTGTGGATGAAAAGTCAATATGTGGATTGTTCTGCGTCTTGTTATCATCTACAATCCTTTTAGTAAGATCATTATTATTTTGAGTAATCTTGGATGATTATAATTGTTGAATGAATGTTGGTTAGAATTCGATGGTTTTTTAATGTATTACATGCGAACAATACGCCTAATTACTTCTAGCTGATTTCCCCTTATATGTGATTTTATACACACTACTTCTCTCTTTTCTTAGAAAATATACGCCACTTGATAAATGGTAGTATTATTACTAATGTTGGTTTGTCTTGGGTATTGTTTACACATCGTTGGATGAATTTTATCCTATACATGATTTTCTTCAGAATTTAATCGTTTAAGTTATTTATATTTCTTTCATGTTTGAGTAGTAAAACATTAAACTTAGAAAAGAGATACACAATTAGAAATGAAAATTTCCAAGAAACAATTAAATCCCATTGAAACTAATTGGACTAACAATCCTGAGAATCATGCTACACCAAATGAAGAAGACTCTAATTGGGCCTCCTCTCTGGCCGTGATTCCTATTGTTGAGTTTAAGGGAATTTATGCCCCTCAGCAGAATTGGTGCTAGAAGGATGGATAAACAAATGCATGTCTAATTACATTAATTATTCCAATAGAAACATATCCCAAATATCCTATAGATTAGAAACAACCCACATGCATGGCTAGTCCTTCTCAAGATAACCCTCATAAAGAAGGTACCCCCATCACCAGTAACTCACCTCACATTGAGGAAGATACATACCTTCATCTGTATATACCCTACATTTTCCCTCACAAGGAAATCAATATGCTTAGGATAATTAGTAAAGATTATGCTTGATATATCATAGAGATACCATTATCTCGTTTCCTACCTCGAAGAAACCAAACTCCAATACTAGTGGTTGACACCCGAGATCACGCCTTTTTCTACATGGTCGATTATTTGGTATATTTTTCCTTAACTGAAATAGATCAACCTCTTAGTTTTATTCCTGAAACACTGGTTGTCACCTTACTAGCAAGTACCTACTATCAACTGGATAATTATAAGTCTGAAAAATTAGGGTCCAATTTGGAGGACTTGGACGACGAATCATGTGATATTGGGGATAACAATGAAAACATTCCAAAAGGTAATGATCAAACTATAAACAACCAGCCATGGTTATACATGGATGTCTTGGCCATACCAATATGGTTGCACAACTTACCTAGGCACCTAGAGAAGTTTCTTCCCATGTTTCACCCTAAAACATCTAGACTTTTTGAAGACCATATCAAGAAATTAATATTGGAAATAAGATTGATGAATGTGTAGCATGAAGACATGGTGTGCATAATTTTCCCTTACACTTTCTATAATTCAGCCTTGACATGGTACTTTAGCCTTCCAGTTGGTTCCATAACTATTTGGACACAATTTCATAAATATTTCCTAGACAAATATGTTGAAGAAACAACTATAGGAGCCTTGATGGATGAACTCTTCGTTGCCACCATGGGACCCAAGGAAAGGGTCAAATAATTCAATCATAGGTTTTACAAAAATCCTTAATAAATTTCACCATGAGGCTAGACCCACTCAAGAGCTAAAAATTGAGATATATTCAAATGCATTGACAGCCTCTATCTCCATGTTCATCAAAAGAGATGCTAAAAGTATTCTAGATGAGAATTTTGAGGAGGATAAATTTATTGAGTTTTAGATGAAAGGTTGTAAGGATAGCTATATATCCTTGGGAAAGAAGGAAATCCAACAACCACCAAGAATATGAATTTTGCTAACCTGACCACCAGATAAACAAGTTAAGAAAATATCTAAAAAGGACAATGTCGATATGGAAATTATAAAATGGATGGTAAAGAAGTTATCCAACAAAATTGTGGACATGAAGAGGAATGCAGGTGAAGGCACCTCCATTCCAAGTCCTTACAAGTATTTATTTCGAAAACCATCACCTAACAAGTCCATAAAACCTCCCCCGATTGAGCAAGTGAAGTAGCCTCTGAGTTCTATTGTAATTATCATCAAGAACACCATTCGAAAAATGATTTCCCGTAATGGGTGAATTTCATTAATTTATTGGCCAATTGTTTCTAATATTGTTGTGCCTTGACTAAGAAACCTAGTGATCGAACATCGAACACCATAGAAATGAGGCTAGTGATCCACCTGAACAAATAGCCATGGTGTTGTGGGATATGAATAACACATAACTTCTTGATGATCTCACTGAAGAGGAAGATCCACCTAAATATTGGTAGTCCAAACAAGGAGTAAGGACCCTGTCACACAAAATAAACCTATCATATCCCAAGCTCCCAAAAATATAAAAGCACAACTTATTAGATACAATCAACTCCCCTACTTATCTTTTATTCTAAATTCCAAACTCAGTAAACATCAAATTTAGAATATAATGTGGTAGAGGATAAGAAAAAAATAAAAGAAAATATTTATGTTATGGAATTATGTAAAATTCCCCAACAAAATACCTTTTGTTTCAAGCCTTAAAGGAAGATGAAAAACCTATGATAAACCCAAATCCAAGTGCTAGAAAAGTC
Source organism: Picea sitchensis (assembly GCA_010110895.2). Lineage (NCBI taxonomy): Eukaryota > Viridiplantae > Streptophyta > Pinopsida > Pinales > Pinaceae > Picea > Picea sitchensis. The sequence goes on along the minus strand of SNQJ01S0009736.1, from coordinate 62,237 downwards.
ACATATGGGGAAATCAGGGAGGATAATATAAACACATAATCCACTGACAAGAAACCTTTATCATTTGTCTTACCCTTTTTGTTAACTATTGAAGTTTACAAAATAAATTTACACAACTATTTGGTGGATTTCGGTGCATCCTCAAATTTCATTCCTTTGTCAGTATGTAAGAAACTAAATTCAACCCCCACCAAGAGTGACAAACACATTATCCAACTATACATGTCAAAAGTCAAATTAATCAATGAACTAAAATATGTTATGATACACATTGCTTCTAACCCAAAGTTTTACCAATTCATTGGCATCATCGTTGTATATATTTCAGAGGCTTATGGAATGTTTTTGAGTTTGGACTGGTCTGAAATGCTACATGGTTACTTAAGAACTGACTAGTCCCACTTATGGCTACCACTAAAGGGGCATTCTAACATGATCATAATTTATAGAGAAAAGTGTCGGAAGCATATCGTCACTAATTTACTCTACAAAAATTATTTTGTTAGGGAATTACTTGCTACTCTAACTTTGGCAATTTCTTACTTTTCTTATCAGAAGTATTATTCGCACAAAAGTCAAAGTTACCGCTATAAAAAAACTCAAAGATAATTGAGAAATATAGTGATCCTAAACAGAGTTTCCAAATCCATATCTTAGAATAAAAAAATGAAACACCCAAGAGTGGACCCTAAAAAGAAAGTGCCAAGCTTCACTTCTGCAATTTGGACCATTTTCTTTAACAAATCCAAATCCTAGGAAGGAGCTAGTGCGGGATGCATTGAAATAGTAGGAAAATGCAGTTTCTTATCCTATAGACTGGAGTTTGAATGTGAGAACAATACGACTGAATATGAGGCCATGGTTCAAGGAATCAAGAAGGCCATTGACCTAAGAATCGAGGAACTAGTTGTTTTTGGTGATTCCAAAATAATTTTGAGACAGGTAAAGGATACTATCCATTACAATTTTCCTCACTTAAGGAACTATGAACAAGAATTTAAGAGATTGATAGAAATATTTAAGGCATTTAACATCACAACTATCCCTCGATATAAGCATATACTTTCTGATTCTCTGGATACAACAACTTCTATAATATATCCCCTAGAAGAATATGATGCCTCTAGGTTTTCCATAGATATTTTATACAAACCTTCCATCTCGGATAATATCACCAATTGGAGGGTATTTCAAGGATATGATCAAATTATATCCTTTTTAACCAACGGAGAAAACTTCAAGGACTTGGCTATTGTTGATGAAGCTTTCCAAAAGATGATTGTTGAACAAGAGGATGTAGAGTACAATATATATAGGAACAACAGGATGACCCAACCTAAACTTCATACCATACCTAGGGGAGTAGTTAACCTTGAAAACCTTTTTGATTTACGAGAGAATTTTAAATCAACCAAGAATGTAAAAACAAGTAGTTCATGTCCTACCTATGAAGTCATAAACCTAGGGACTATGGACAATAAAAAAAATATTAACTTTGGAAAATCCTTGTCTCTTGAGGAGAAGAAGGCTTCCCTAAATTTATTCAAAGAATATCAAGATTTTTTTGCATGGTCCTACAAACACTTGAAAACATACGACACTAGGATCATTCAACATATGATTCCACTTAGACCTAAGGTCAAATCATTCCAACAAAAACTGAGGACATTTCACCCATATCTTGATTCTCTCATGCAAAATAATCTCAAAAATCTACTAGATGCCAAGATAATATTTCAAGTGAGGCACTCTGTATGGGTGGAAAACTTAGTACCCGTGAAGAAGAAGTCCGAGGATTTTATTTTATGTGTTAACTTCATAAATTTGAATAGGGCCTCAGAAAAACACAGTTACCCCATTCCCCCCATGGACCAGCTTGTGGAGTCTATATTCAGATCTGAAATGTTCTCATTTATGTATGGGTTCTCAAGGTATAACCAGTTATTATTTTCGGAAGAAGGAAGATTCAAGAAAACCTTTCGGAATAAATGGGGAACATTTTCCTACAAACGCATGACATTTGAATTAATTAATGCAGGTGTTACTTTCTAAAGAGAGATGCATGTGGCCTTTAGAGGGTTAATAAACAAGTGTGTAGTGATCTACTTATGTGATGTCACAATTTACCCTAAGAATAAGGCAGACCACATTACTCACCTTACCCATATTTTTGAGAGTTGTAGGAAGTACAAGATAGCTTTGAACCCCAAAACAATCATATTCATTGTACATGAAGGAAAACTCCTAGGTCATATTATTTCTAAAGATGACATCAATGTTGACCCTAAACGAATCAAGGCAATCTCACAGCTTCCACTCCCCCATACTAAAAAAATCCATGCAATATTTTTTTGGGAAGATTTATTTCATAAGAAAATTTAAACATGACTTTGCAGAAATAGTTAAACCATTACAAATAATGATATGCAAGGATATAGAGTTCAAATGGAGTGAATAAGGAAAAGATGTCGTCAATAAAATCAAATCCACTATCTCTCAAGCCCCTGTATTACACAACCCTAATTTCAACAAAGAGGTCTTCCTTTATACTTTTTCTTCTGACCAATATTTAGTTGTTGTTCTTACTCAAAAAGATGATGAAAGCAATGAAGCTCTTATCTCATTCATGAGAACCAATCTCCTAGTACCCTAGCTCAATTACTAGGCTATTGATAAAAAAAACATATATTGTCTATACGTCAGTAAATCATTTCAGATCATATATTCTAAACAACCATACAAAGGCTATAGTGCCTCACCCTACAGTAAGGTCACTTTTTAAGCAACAAGAAATGGGAGAAATGAGAGGGAATTGGATTGTTTTCATTCAAGAATTCAATCTGGATATCAAAACCGCAAATATAGTTAGGGTTCAAGGTTTATGTAAACTTTCCATAGAATCCAAATACCTAATAGAATCAAAAAATTTAGGTTGGGACAATAAGTTGTCTTTGTGGTGCAACAAAGTACTATACATCCCACCTGTGCATGACTCTTGGTATGTTGATATGTCATTCTTCCTCCATCATGGAACTTTCCTTACGCATTTGAAACCAAGGGAGAGGAGAGCACTTAAGTTAAAATCTTCTCAGTACCATCTCATAAATTATTTTTTATTCCACATGAATTATGATGGCATGTTACTTAGATTCCTGGAAAAGGAAGACGTCAAAAAGGTGTTAAGTGAACTTCACGAATATCCTTCCAGTGGACACTTTTAAGGAGTGACTATTGCCCATAAAATATTGAGGGAAGGATATTATTGGCCAACTTTGTTTAGAGACACACAAGCATATGTTATAAAATGCAAAGTTTTTCAATTGAGTGATGGAAAAGAAAAGAAGGCATCCATCCCATTACAACCAATGACCATTTCTAGACCCTTCAAGCAGTGGGGGATAGATGTTATAGGAGAAATAAATCCAAATTCGTACAAACAACACAAGTACATATTAAATACAATTGATTATTTCACAAGGTGGTTGGAATCCACTCCCCTTACCCATGTCAACAAGAAGGTGATAATACAATTTTTAGAACAACACACAATAACAAGGTTTGGGGTACCTTCCATTCTTGTTTTTGATATTTTTTCATACTTTTCTTCTACTTTTTTGACCAAATTTTCTTTGAATAAATGGATCATATTGAGATACTCTACAAAGGGAATGGTGTTGTAGAGTCAACAAATAAAAACCTAGTAAGAATTCTCAAAATGACCATGGTAGAAAACCATAGGAATTGGCACAATGCACTTCGCAATGCTCTATGGGATGATAGGGTGACTCCTGAATAATCCTTAGGGAATTCTCCTTATTTCCTAGCGTACTGACAAGAATTTATCCTACCAACTAATTTATATCCCCCATCTTTGCAGCTTTCTAAGGCTTCAAGGGGCCAACCATTGTTAAGCATGCAACAAAGAATAGATACACTTTTAATGGTTGAGTAAGAAAGCGAGAGGGCTAGGAGGAAGTTTGAAGTTCACCCACAATTAGTTAAAATATGGTTTGACAAATATAGGAATGGAGACAAAAACTTTGAGGTAGGATATTTATTTCTGAAATGGGATAAAATTAATGATTCAAAAGGGAAGCATTCAAAATTCCAAAACCTATGGTTGGGTCCTTTCCAAATTGTTGGGAAGGATGGGGTAGGCACATATCGATTGCAAAATATTAGGGGTGATCTTCAGTCTCTCGTTGCTAGGGATAATTTTAAGGATGAAATTTTATATTAAAATGTAGGAACATGGGTTAATCTTACAAGTCCTTAATATTCAAAATGTAAAATGTTTGACGATTGTTTTGTAAATATATTCAAATTTATAAGGATTTTATATAGTTTCTATAAACTTTTGGTGAATTTTAAGGTAAAATATTTTTATTCTATGGAATTTGGGTGAATCGTTTTTAGAAAAACTGGAAATTGGCGAATCTTGTTTTGTGGAAACCATGGAAAATTATCCCATTAGCAAAATTTATCCCCTAAAATAATCTATTCTCCCTATTAATGGCCAAGCCCTAAACCATTTATTTTCTTAGTTGCCTCTTAGGCAGTGTCTTTTGCCATAGTTTACCTATTTTTTTTTTCCTTTCATTTTTTTTTTCTTTAGATAGAATGATATTTTAAGTTTGTGTGTTTTCATTTTGGGTTTTTCTTTCTGAAATGGATTTTATTTTATTACTATGGTTTTATTATGATTTTGGTATGATCATGAGGATGTTTTGTTCTAACCTTTTGGTGAAACCTGATGAACATGTTTCTCTTATCCTGAATCTTTCACCATCACAAAAAAAGTAAGGAGTTCCCACTCAACCAGAGATTCCAACAAACAAATAAATCACATCCTTGTATGCATATCACCCAAGGAATAAACAAGTTCTCTGCCTTGTGGCATGGGAATACTGAGGGAAAATAGACTAAATGAGAGTATATATTATACCATAGACAAATTATAGTAGGATCCAACTTTTGTTAGTAAAGACAATAAAAGAAAAACATAAAAGTTTTCTCCTCCACTCAAGGAAACATATATCCTCCTCCCCAACTCATTCGTGGCACCTGTGCAATAATGTCATATCATAATAAAGGACACAATAAAGTTTCATAATAAGCCAGAATGTAGAATAATGGAGGGTATGAAGATATCTTTGTTGAGACTATGGAATCTTGTTGGTAGTATAGAAAGGTTTGTGATATCAGGTTGACTCCATCAGAGCTATAGACGCTCATTGGCAATGGAGAAACACCATGAGGAGGTTCCTAAATTTAATAATTAAAGATAATTTCTTACTATTAGTCATTCTTTCCAACCCACCTCTCATCTAAGGGATATAAGTTATCAATTTAATGGAAAAGATGCATGAAATCAGATGAATCCCCATGACTAGGAAGTAGTGAATACTCTTGGGCCATATATATAGATTTATGAATCAATTGTGGGTCATTATCTTAAATTTAAATCCAACTCTCTAATTGTCTCATTAATACAAGTAAAAAATGGTACAGATATGTTGGTTTTTTCCAGTGAATCGCCATTTCTTGAGCACTCAACACACCCTCAAAATTATGAAAATTTGGGGTACCACTTTGCTTTAATCCTCTCATGATCATAACTTGTTTCAGAGTTTTATTCTATTTTACTCTTATTTTGGTCAAGTCCTGGGCTTAACATGGATTATCACTAGAAGGGAGAAAGGTCTAAATTGTTCTAATGCTAAGAAAATGGGTTCAATACTTAGTATTTTAAAAAATTATCAAAAAATCCCGGTCGATTCTTGAATTCCCTGATGCCCAATGGAAACTTATGAAAATATCCGATGTACTAATCAGGCGTTAGGATCTCCTCTACACAAATAAACAATAGACTCATCATATTTTATCAATTAGCGATGTCCATCGGCTATCGGTTCCTAGCAACAAATGATGTGAAATAGACAAAGGCAGGTCAAGTTTCCCCAATGTCAAACAATGAACCTATCATGTAAATCAATATTGTTCAATCCACGCAAGGATATTATACCAGTCATAGATGCTTTAAGAGACACTTTCCCCCGATCCTGAATTAATGAAATTCCACATCTATAGTGCCACTTCATCCATGCCACCTCATCATAAGCCACGTCACCTTCCACATCATGATGTACAATTTTCATTTATTGGAATACAATAAACCCTTGCGGAAAAACATCTATGAGGTTAAATGAAGAAAACTCATCGACACCAATGAGACCCATCGGTTGTTGATGCTTCATACGATAGCCCAAGAAAGATCAAGGGATAGTCCACCTATTCCTATGCTTCATCGATCATCAGCAAGGAGCAATCCTTAATCGAAAAATATTGATAACACCTCCTTCTCTCCAATGGATGAGAGCACTTCAACATCGGTGAACCAAAGCCTCATGACCATCAGTTTCAATGATCATGTGAATGCATCGACTATCATTTCTTTTCATGAATACCTTTCGATATGAGCTGGCCATTTCACAAGCATAATTAATCTCAATCGTTGGTAAGTTCCAAGTGAGAAATGAGCCAATTACCATGGTTTCAAGATAAGTGCCTTGTTCATCCCCCGAAGCTCAAATTTATCTGAGCACACCATGTCAACATCTTGAGAGAGGTACTAATCAAAATCTGGACCAGGGGTCAAATTTTGCTCAAATTTCAAAGTGTTCGGAATGCGACGAAAATGGTGCCATTGTGTCCGTCTCGTTTTCCTGATTCCGGCGGTATATTTACTTTGTCAAACGGACTCCGTATGAAGAATATCTCTCGATCTATTCGTCAAGCCAAATAGGCAAAAAAATTGATGCTGACTGTACCTATCTGTACAGTCCGTATAGTGACATGTGGCAGGTCCGTACAGGACACGTGGCAGGTCCGTACATGACACATGGTGGCTCCAGGTGATGACATGTGTTAGGCAGATTTGGATTTTTGGGAGTACGGTTGGACCAATTTGGAGGTGACACGTGTCACCACTGAAAGGGTGACACGTGGCACGGGATGATGTCAGTAGCCTACGTGTCGAATGACGTCAGCAGCAGTATGGCATGTGATGACGTGGCAACATCTGGTTGGTTGATAGCTGGCGAGTAAGGAGCTGACACGTGTCCATTTATGGGCAAATGATATGAGGACACATGGCCCAATCGGAGGGTGCCACGTGTCACTCATTGTTTGGTTAAATGGGTTATGTGTAAAATTTGTTATGGCTTGGAGCAGATTCGAACCGGTGACCTCCATCTCCGCCCAAGTCTTCACCAACCTTCGCTAACCAATACACCATCGTTTGTTCTTTGTAATGTATGTGGATTTTTATTTATTTAAATTAACATATGTTTGGATTGGCGGGAGGTCGGGCCGAGGCTTAACCCCGGCCCGTGGTCGTTTGAACCATTTGTATGTGACCGCATATATGCCGTTTGCGCGCGGGGTCTATGTTATATAGCCCGTGGTTTCATTTCAAAAAGAATATAATATAAAATATGTATAACATTGTGTTAACATAAATCGTGTGGGGTTTTAAAACCAAGAACCATGGTTATATTATATACACCATGTGACCCCGACCTAGAGTGCGAGAATTGGTTATACGGTTTTAAAACGGCGTTAACCACTTTTTACCTTTGCGCGAGGTCATATGACCCTCATGTGCCCGAGAGCTTGGCGGTTAGGGGCTGGAGGCACCCTAACCGTCCTACAGTTTGGATCGGTTTTCGGTTATGCACGGGGCTAGGTTTTAACGTGTTGCGGGCCTGGAACAGCATTGCATTTGGGCTGATGTTCTTGGTTCATGCGGAGAACATTTTGTGAACAGGTTTACAGGAGCTTGAAGAATGGAGGCTAACTAAATCTTTACGTTGAGGGTGGCGTAAAGAAGCCGGGTAGAAGAGTTTTGGGCGTGATGGATCCATTGGTGCTATTCCAAGACCATTTGAAGACTTCTTCTACAATTTTCACCATTGAGTTTGAGGAAACTCAGGAGCTGAAGCCCTCATTGATCGAGGACATGGTTTGAGTAGGCCTATGTTTGTTTTACGTGATTGAATAATCATTTTTGTAGCTGAATTGATATACTCTAAACACATTGGGATAGGTTTAGGAGGCATTTGAACTACAGTGTTTTACCCAAAGGAGAATAAGCTTCGAGAAGCTTAACAGCCACATATAGAAAGAAGGTCATGCGGATGAGCCGATCGATTTTCAGTTCTATTAGATCATTTTAGAGGTTTATAATATTCACAATCTCAATAGTATAGTACGGTATTTTTCCATTATCAGAGTTGAGCAGTAATATAAAGAGAGCACAATAGAGTATTAATCCCAAAGAAGCAAGTCCATTGATAGAGCTCCAAGGAGATGCTGCTTAGAAGAGGTGGAACTCTACTATCATGTTATGATTATTTGTGAGTTTGATGGTTTATTTACTGCAAGTTGTGTTTGCTGTATTTTTTTTAAATTACATATTTAACCATCTAAAGAACAATTCCTCACATAAGCATTTACAAGAAGATAAATGAACTTAACACATAAGTTTATAATTGCATATTTTTAACACATGAAACAAGGTCCTGTAAAAGTTTATTTCCTTATGAAATAGAGGGTGCTTGCATAACATAACAAGTTAGCCTTCTATTTTAAGATCAGGTGGTATTATAGCATAGTTTGTTTTGCTCATATGTTTTCCATTGATAGCTTGAAGATTTAGCTATTGGTTTTTGTGCCAAGTTTTGTGTTGAAGTTGAAGTCTTGCAAAGAGATGGAGGAAGCTTCAAGAGTATTGATAGTTCTCATACATTTCATTATCTAAAGAAGAAATTATAATCATGAGAGATTTGATGAAAGTGTGAAGACATAAATGTATTGCATTGTTCTTGAAGGTTGATGTAGGAGAAGACCATCTTTTTGGAAGGTTTGCATGGGATGGAGGATGGAGATTCAACTCCATGAGACCAAAGAAACTCTTACAAAATACATGCATGAACATGAGGTGCTCGTTGTAATTTTATCTTCTAATTCCTCTAAAGATGAATGTTTTGGTGTTTTTGAAAAGCATACTAGAGGAATGGGGTCCAAGTTATTGGTAAAATGGAATTAGCAGAGGGTAGGGTTGGGTAAATGCAGGCATTGTTAGGCCTATTGTTGTTGAAGAGAGACCCCGGTATTGTGGTCTTGGATATGAACGGAAAGATGGAGCATATTTCAAAGTTGATGAGACAAGGGAAAAATTTCCAAGGATAATTTTTTTTTTCGAGTTCACCTCCTCAAGAGGCTTTAAAGGTGAAAGTTCAGAACTTTTGTTGAAAGTTTGATCCCTCCAGCATACAAGGCTTATGTGGGATGAATCACGGTGGAACAAGAGAAGTTGTAGTGTGGGACAAGAACACTATTGATAGTCTTCTAGAGGCTTTAGCTCTTTAGCTGCCTCCTCACAGGAGGCAATAAAGGTGGAATGTTCAGCGATATAGTGCTTATCATTCAGTTGCTTTTTGATTATATTAAGCATGATAAATTTGGAAGAAAGAATCCTTGTACATATTGTAGTTTGTATAACCATCATGTTTCAAAGTGTTGGAAAGATTGGCGGCTTCGAGAACTTTCTAAAGCGAAGAACTTTCTAAACCCAAAGTGGAGTGTGAAGGAGGATGCAAAGGGTTGCACTCATTTGTCGGAAGCGGGGTCATGTGTTGATCAATGTTGGTGCATCCAACCCACTCATCCACCTGAGGCAGTTGGATAGGAGATTGGCAAGAATGGAAGTGGATATTCCATCATCGATATGAGTCAATATGATTCACAAGAGGACAATTTCAGCAGAAAAGTCACCCGTTGAGTTGGCTTGGTAAAAGTAGTTGGATTTATTATTGGAGCAGAAGAGTAGGGCTTTGTGTTTTTATTTGTAAAATGCACTTTACTAGTTCTTATGTATTGCATTTATGGGAAAAGCATATTGATAAGTTCTTTACATTTTATATTTTTTGTATTCAACTCTTAAAGTACCCATATGTTTTTGAAAGTTTGTACTTATATTTGTACTGGAAGGAGATTTGAAAAGTCATGAACATGCATTTGTTTTATGTATGTATAAGCAGTGGCCCTGGTGATGGTTCATCATAGTGATTCATGATTATTCGCGAATTATATATCTGCATTTTTAAACTTATCATTTTGGAAGAGTTGATGAAGTATCGAATGGGTATTGATGATTTTCCCAACTGACTATATTTATTATCCAATCAAGTATCGAATGGTGTTGATGATTTTCTGACGACTATGTTGTGTCAATCATGTTGTTCGACCTGTGTTTAATCGATGGTGTTTATTGACTTGAAAGTTGATTTTGAAAACGCCATGTTCTTTGATAAAGTACGAGATGCGACAGTTTGTTTGAAGAACAAAAGATTTTGTTGGCATCATTTTCAATCTTGTATGATTTGTTTTCAAGATTGATGGTTTTCTTGGCTTGTGACAAGATGTCGCAGGAAGTTTTTGCAGCCATTGGAGAGCTGATTTTGTTGACGCCAAAGAGTTTGAAAGAGGGACTTGATTCTCAGTGGGAAGGTTGGCAGTCTTCCAAGCACAGAGAAAGCAGTGGGTCAGCAGCAGCCAGAGAGCAGTGGTTGAAGGACATAGTCAGTTGCAGTGCATGGCATGTCAGAGTATTCAGGTGATTGTCGAAAAGATTTTGATATAACTTGAAAGCAGACAAATAAGATTTTGTGGGTCCAAAAGCCTTTCAATGGGAAGGTGTGATCAAAATCTGGACCAGGGGTCAAATTTTGCTCAAATTTCAAAGTGTTCGGAATGCGACGAAAATGGCGCCATTGCGTCCGTCTCGTTTTCTTGATTCCGACGGTATATTTACTTTGTCAAACAAACTCTGTATGAAGAAGATATCGTGATCTGTTCGTCAAGCCAAACAGGTAAAAAAATTGATGCTAACTGTACATGTCTGTACAGTCCATACAGTGACACGTGGTAGGTCCGTACAGGACACGTGGCAGGTCCATACAAGACACGTGGCGACTCCAGGTGATGACATGTGTCAAGCAGATTTGGCTTTCTGGGTGTACGGTTGGACCAATTCGGAGGTGACACGTGTCACCACTTAAAGGGTGACACGTGGCACGGGATGACGTCAGCAGCCTGCGTGTCGAATGACGTCAGTAGCAGTACGGCATGTGATGATGTGGCAACATCTAGTTGGTTGATAGCTGGCGAGTAAGGAGCTGACACGTGTCTGTTTATGGGCAAATGATATGAGGACACGTGGCCCAATCGGAGGGTGCCACGTGTCACTCATTGTTTGGTTAAATGGGTTATGTGTAAAATTTGTTATGGCTCGGAGTGGATTTGAACCGGTGACCTCCATCTCCGCCCAAGTCTTCACCAACCTCCGCTAACCAATACACCACCGTTTGTTCTTTGTAATGTATGCGGATTTGTATTTATTTAAATTAACATATGTTTGGATTGGTGGGAGGTCGGGCCGGGGCTTAGCCCCAGCCCGTGGTCGTTTGAACCATTTGTATGTGACTGCATATATGTCGTTTGCGCGTGGGGTCTATGTTACATAGCCCGTGGTTTCATTTCAAAAAGCATATAATATAAAATATGTATAACATTGTGTTAACATAAATCGCGTGGGGTTTTAAAACCAAGAACCATGGTTATATTATATACACCATGTGACCCCGACCTGGAGCGCGAGAATTGGTTATACGGTTTTAAAACGGCGTTAACCACTTTTTACCTTTGCGCGAGGTCATATGACCCTCATGTGCCCGAGAGCTTGGCGGTTAGGGACTGGAGGCACCCTAACCGTCCTACAGTTTGGACCGGTTTTCGATTATGCGCGGGGCTAGGTTTTAACGCGCAATTTTGGAGCATTTTCTTGGTTCATGCACATAGAGGTGCGTTTTGGCGAACCAGTTTCAGAAAGCTTGAAGGAGGAAAATGGAGGAGGCCTAACTTCTTCATCTTTTGGCCGATTGAGGTGTCGTAAAAGCCCACCTAGGGGTTTTTGGACATGCTGGATCCATTGGTGCTATTTTCAAGGCCATTTGAAGACTTCTTCTGCATTTTTTTCACCATTGAATTTTCAGCAAGCTCCAGGGAGCTTGAAGCCCTCATTGATCGAGGACATGGTTTGGTGAGCCTATGCTTGTTTTCTGTGATTGAATAATCATTTTTGGCTAATTGATATGCTCTGAACAATTTGGGACAGGTTTCAGAGGCTTTTGAGGACTTTTACAGGTGTTTTTTCCAAAGAGAAGCTCAGGGAAGCTTATGGCCACATGTAGAAGAGGTCATGCCCAGATGAGCCATGATCCGTTTTCAGAGTTCTATTAGTCATTTTTGGGGTTTTTATGTGTCCTGATATCAATGGTAGAGTATAATTTTCCATTGGAGTTGAGCAGTATCTTGTAAAAGAACTTTTGACTAATTAATCCCAGAGAGCCAAGTCCATTGATGGAGGCTCAAGGAGATGTAGCCCAGAGGGGGGTGAACTCCTTTATCATGTTGTGATTGTTGTGAGTTTGATGGTTTATTTGCTGCAAGTTGTGTTGCTTTGTATTTGTTTTAAGTACATATTTAAACATCTAAAAGAACAATTCCTCACACATAAGCATTTACAAGAAGATAAATGAACTTAACACATAAGTTTATATTGCATATTTTTAACACATGAAGCAAGGTCCTGTAAAGTTTATTTTCATGAAGTAGAGGGTGCTTGCATAGCATAACAAGTTAGCCTTCTATTTTCAGATCAGGTACTTCGATTCAAACAATTTCAAGTAAAGAATCCTCAACACTTGACATTTAAACCATAAATGAGAGCATGTCCTCAATCCTCGATCTTAGTAATAATTGTGCACCAACCCATCATTGTTCGAGATTTCTAATAAACTGACTTATCATTCCCTTTGTTTCATCGATTAACATATCGCATTAACTCCAGATCGTTGCACAGATGATGTATTTAATTTCTTAAGATTCACAAGGATTTTGTTGTACTAAAAAATGTTGGATTCGAATGGGACTAGTAGAGAAAATGTATTTGAATTTGATTTCATTCTTTCATTTTAGCATTTTTTCATAAAGCGTTAGAGATCTTCATGCAACAAGATCATTTGAAGAACCATGTGTTTCACTCATTCAAGCAAACTATTGTCAAGTTTTTACTGTCGTTTCCGAGACTGGTAAGCACTAAAGGCCCAAAACTCCTATTTTTCTCACGTATTTTTCATTTATTAATCATCTCGTTACTCATAGTGTTTGATCGATGGAGAAATTAATTACAATTTTTTATGCAAGGAAAACTCCTCCTCATCGACCAACAACCCATAAATCACTGAAGATGCCAAAGGGGAATAATGTGCAAGTTGGCGAGACCTCAATTTCAGCTATTGTTGGAGGGTCGAAACCCATTCCTAGGATAGATTCAATGATCAAAACATCATAGAATAAATCTTGAGCCCCACCACCACTATACAAAGACATGGACACAAGCATGAAATCTAAATTACCTTTGTCCACCTAGCACGATTTATAAAATAAAATTCATCATGATGATTTTCTCAGGTTTACTACTCATACTGACCCAGAAGTAAGGGTATTATATGACCATGTATTTCAAAACATCAAAATGTCATTAGCATACATGGTGGCATCCAAAACCCCATTTTTCCTTGTGTGGAATAATTAGAGTGGATAATCAACCACACCAATGCTGACAAATATGTAATAAACGATCTAGACAGGTAGTATGTTGGTGTGTTCTTGCCGGTAGAGATAAGAAAGTATTTCAAACTCGGAGAGCCCAAGGTTAGGCTCAACATCGATTTTGTGGTCAAATTTTATGAAAGCCACAACACCAACAAACTTTTGGCATTCTAGTGGAAGGAGGAAAAGAAATTCATGAACATAACCTTGGGATGGTACAATACCATAAATCTTAGAGAACCCTACTTGTATTTTATGGCTATGATATGTTGATTATATGGAGAAAGGGATTGCTCCAAGTTTCTAGAAGCATGGATTCCCTTGAAAAACACCGTATCCATGTATGGATGTGTTTTCAACTGGGGCGCTATTATTTCAAAAAAAATGAGAATTAAAGTGGAGAAAGCAAAAAAACTATAAGGAGGAGTGCTCCCTTCCCTTTTAATATCATCCAATCTACTAGATGTAGTATGTGTTAGGAACGTATTTCCAAGACTAGGCTTAAGTTGGCATGTTTTTTAGTTACCCATCGATGTTTATTTTAACATTTTGTGGGAAAACATGTATAATAAGTCTTTTGTTATTATTTGTAATGAATTCTTGGCTAGAGTGTATTCCCTAATTTTCATGCAAAACTATCCAAGAATTTCATATGAAACAAAAAAGGTCATCTCTAGGATAGGACAATGGTATGAAGGAGAAAAGTACTTACCTAGGGATTTTTGGAGCCCCACACCTACTGACAACTCATTTACCATACATGATGGTACTAGGGGAAATTTACTACCAAACTATATTGCAAGGTTTCAATGCTTCCCTAGTAAAAGATAAGAAAATAGGCTTTATTCCGTACGGGTTCTATGTAGATTATTACCTTGTAAAAGACACAACATAGGCCAGAAAAGAAGCTCAAAACTGGGTAGAGTACAATTTTTATATAGGAATATACCATAAACATGATCCCAAGAGTTCAATGGCCCAACATGTTGGACAAGTAGTGTCTGATTGGCCATATGCACATGATAGTTTTGAGGACAGAATCTTCACCAAAAATTCTCGAGACTGAGAGGAAGTATTACAAAGGAAAGAAAATCTAGGTTTAACCTAATTTAAGGCCATGTTAGTGGATGAATAAGTGGATTTTATAGAAAAAAAAACATAAGAAGTTGTATGAGAACAAGGGGAAAATGTGGGACAAGCAGTAAGGATGGATGAAGAAAAAAGACTTCAAGTAAAAGCAGAGAGAATGTTCCATAAGAAAAACAAGAATCCAACATTTCAGGCATTAGGGCCACTAATAATAACCCTAGTAGAGGTACATATGAGAGAAGAAGAGAAAACACCCCCAAGAGAAACTCCACCCAGGGAAAGCAGTGGTCAACCAGATATAGAACAAGTACAAGCAGGGAGATGAGATCATGGATTGACAGTTGAAACTTTGACAGGGACACCGGGGACAAGAATATTGGCACCGATAATCACAAATCTGATAACAATTTATGATGATGGAAATGAGGATATAGATAATTCAATGGTCCCAATTATCAATGAGGCCAGTAAAAAAATACAAGACACCTAGTCATCCCAAGAACTGTTTCCTACATATGCATCGACCACCCTGGGTACAAATAAGAATGTCACCACTCGCCCATAACAAGAATCACAGTCTTAGAACAAATGAGAAGGTAATCCAGAGGACAGGGAAGAAGAACATGGCTCAAGAGATGTCACCTCAGAATGAAATTACAATGAAGATGATAAAGGTCATGAAAAATAATCAGGAGAGGCTCAAGAAGAGAAAAATGAAAGTAAAAGTGAAGGGTCCAGTCCATAGGAAAAGACCCCAGATAGAGAAGAAAATGAGGAAAATTTAGATACTTGGGAAGAATATGGAGATGACACACTTAGAAGTGAGGGATATGAGAAACAAGGTAATGATAAGGAGACTAAAATAACTACAATAGGGAAGCCTTCTACATCCCCAAACCAAGAAACGAAAAATGGGCATAGATGAAGAAAATGATAGTAACCAAACACCAACAACCGACAAAGGTAAGGAACCAACCCTTGATCATTTCAAACTCCGGGAAGTATAGGAAAAACTCTATCATGTGGTTATCAAAAAATTCTATAACCTATGGATTAAGAGATTGATGTCCAGGCTATAGCATATGATAAGAAGAGACACGTGGTGGTCAAAAGAACTAACAATAAGACAAGAATCACTTTGGATAGTGTAATAATGATTAATATAGAAGAAACCTTGTTTGATTCCAATAACTCCAAATTAAGTGAACTACTAGGAGATGGAATGGCCATTTCTAGTGCCACCATTGACAAAGAAAAAAAATATGAATGGGAGGTAGAGTCCATGAGGAGAGAACTTGAACATCTTAGGCACCAGGCTGAATACTATCGAGACACCACTCAGGTGATTATTTTCATGAGAGATGAGTTCTAGGAAGGACACAATCAATTTAATATAGAAATGGATATATTTATAACCCAAGTTTAGAGCTACTAGGAAGATACCTTGCTAGGGTTGATGGTGTTGATGATTGCAGCTAAGTGAGACATTCTCCAGGACACAAACCTGAGAGAGAGCCCATCAGTGGGGTGTGTGGTTCCTATCTGAGACAAATTTGGAATGTATATATGGAATATTCCTTACAGATAGTTTAGAAGAACTCTAGATGATTCTCTTATGTAACGTAGTGAGAAAGGAAATCTACAGAGTTGGGTGTGCCTGAGGTTGAGCTCAAGGTGAACGTGTGAATTCCCAAAGACCTGGGTGCATCATCATGAGATAGATATGAAGATTATGTATCAGAATCCTATGAGAAGAGAGTTGATGATGAACTCCAGATGACTCTCCTGTGTAATGCAGTGGGAAATAATATCTGTTGAGTGGATTTGCATGTGGACAAGCACAGGTGAACGTGATCTGAGTGGTTGAGCACTAGTGAGAGTGGTTCTTTTTTGTAATGCAATGAGATAGAGATATGGACATCCCTATGGATGTGCCCCTAATGGTTGAGCACTAGTGGGTGTATGAGATCACTTTCTATATTTTTCAAGAGTCAGACCTACCTGTAACCCTAATTGTAATGTAAAGGGTATAGGTCGGCCCCACCTTNTAATCTGGTTAATATTAATTATATTAAGATATAGAGAGTTTGACCCTACCCTATTGTGCCAATAGACACTTCTTTTGACAGGTCAATTGTAATACAAGTAAAGGTAAATTCCCCATTGAGGAATCATATCTTTTGTGTGTGTTTGGAAATTTCAGCAAGTACATCTTCTTGGGAAAAGTGTGCACCTCTCTTGGGCACTAGTCTTCTAGGGTTTTTAAGAACCCTCTTGTGTTCTAGGTTTTATTGGTGGTGAAGGTATTTCTCTTGAAGAATATAACAAAGGATTTGGATGGGTTTTATTCCCTTATTGAGAAGGGTTTCCCAGTATACTTCTTATGTTCTTGTGTATGGTGTTTCTTCTGGTGATCTTGGTTGCTGCAACATAATTGTTTATGGTTTAAGTTAAATGCTAAAAGTAATGAACTTCATGATTCAACCTTTCTTATTGAAAAATCAACATGGTATCAGAGCATAGGTTTTGAAGAACCCTTTCACAAGCCCCTAAAAAGATAAACCGTCCTCCTTCTGCATCTTTGTACGACGTTTAGGGTTTCTGCAAAAATCTGTACGACCCTTACTTAATCATCTCTTTCATAACTTTACAAGTAGATTTTGAAGCTAAAACTTAGACGAAGTTGTACGACCTTCCTCAACGCATCTCTAGAGAGTCCCGTAGCGAAATTTTGAGCATTTTGAAATTTTGGCCCTAGGGTTTCTAGGGTTTCTCTAATCTCTGCAGAAATTCCAGAATTAGGGTTTCTACAACTCATTGAAGGAGCTCTTCAGCTCACTAGTGTTCTCCTATATTTAAAAGGATTATTGTTGGCAGTCATAATTCCAACAAAACCTAAAATTTCTAGCCTAGCCTAGCCGTTAGGTTTTCTAGCCCAATTGACAAGGGTTTGTGAAGAATATAAAATTATAATGAACAAAACTATGATGGACGAGAAGCTTGATGAATAAAGAAACTTCAAGTTCCTGGAAGACAGGACTTCAGAGGAAGGCTTATTGTGGATGAATCTATGACTACCCCTTAATGAATATGTCAAGAGGACAAAGATCAGTCAGGTGCCATTGGCGAAATCATATCATCACCCTCAGGTATGCACTTAT